>QNGE01002641.1:50768-63037 GCA_008508345.1 Paragonimus westermani
TCTGAGCACGACTAGAAACGGAAACACTCATTTGCACACCATACTCTTCTGAGGATACTCCAGTCGCTTTAGACACCATGTAGCAGTTCCGTCGTGTAGCGAAAGCCATTATATGTCATTCTACCCTCCAACGATCCATCCCGTATCTCTGTCGTATTTATCACGCGATTATCTCGATCCGCGATCATCTCGATCCATGCTGCTACTGAATAGTGGTGTCAACAGTATGGTGCGACCGTCTATCCTCACTACACTAGCACTTTTGGCCCGAATCTGGAATAATATGGAGGCACCGGAGCACAAAGTTCTTCCGAAATAGGCGTTCGAACAGCAATCCTGAAAAGAGAAGCAATACAATCAGGCATGAGCCAAAGGCCCAGTAAGCCATGCACACGACTTACACGAACGTAAACTGAAACGCCACCGACAACAGAGCGGCAAGCCCCGCCACAACATCCGAGTTCAATTCCTGCATGCCCGCTGGTTCCGGACGCGCGTTGCAGACGTTCTCCCTAGAGTGACCTTGGACTATTTAAAGAATCGGCTGTAACATGCACGCCAGCCGACTCTACTTTGAATGCCCGTGACTTCGCGGACCAACCTTCGAGCAACATGAACGCACCAGGGGACAGCGTTCTTCCGAAGCAGGGGGGTCGAACAACAGTTCTGAAAAGAGGAACACTACGAACAAACATGAGCCGAAGGCCCATTAAGTCATGCACACGACTTACACAACGCAAACCAAACCGGCACTGACAACAGAGCAGCACGCCCTTTACACAACTCAAATCCAATTCGTGCGCGCTCGCTGGTTTCGATTGCGCGTTACATCGGCCCCTACACAACCGTGTAAAAAGTTCATTGGTGTAACACCTCACTTGTTTGGACTAAATCTGTGAAGCGAGCAAACCATCTTCATTCCTGTTGCGTGCGTCAAACTTTCATTTACTACAATCGTTTGCCTTTTGACTACCCCCTTTCCGATAGCAGGCTTCATGTGTGTGCCACAGTTTAATTATTCGTTCTGTGTCGTTCGTAATTATCTGCAGTGATCGCGCAAAACCCAGCACGCTTCACACATATGCGCTGAGAAATATGTTATTCATTTATTTATAAATTAATCGGCGTAAGTATGCATGCGTTTTATGTATAGCGTACGTGCTGGATAAAAAAATTGAAAGAAACTGGTTACTCAATAGTAGGAAATTGTTAAACTAGCATGAAGCCACTGAAAATGGCCTTGAGCTGGCCGTCGCATGATTATTATCCACATTTCCATTTGGGCCACCGGCAGGACAATGGAAGTACGCTTGAGGAACATTGGGAGGACATTCAAAGAACACTCAAGGGACGGTATCGCTGCCTGGATTCGTTTCAGATAGAAGCGTTAGTCAAAACAGAAACTATACTGCTGAAGAACGACGCCGTCCGATTTGGTCGACACGTCAAAAAGCCATTCCTAACTGGACGGCTGAACAGAAACAGAAAAACGTGGCGATAGTGGCGAATGCAATAGTTGCAAAAGCCCATGTGCATGTTGACGACACTGCGACAACATCGTTTACACAACAACGCAATGAAGCAGGTAACGAGTGCAAATGAAGCCGCTGTATTAACTGACCGTTCCGATGAAGCGACGAGCGGCAGTGAGATTCGTACCACTGGCAAAATAAAGGATTGCCCCCAACTTATTAATAAGCGGCAAAATGAGGGTGTGTGTGATCTTTCCTGGGTATGATATCTGCTTGCCACAAATCGGAAACCACAGTAGTGGAGCGTTAGACATCGTTGCCTGCAGATTGAGGGCGGTGATGCGAGGAGTGGAAGCTAGAACAGAGCGAATTTTATTCCCACGTCGCTGCCAAAAAGATGTTGAGAATTGAAACATTTCTCTTTGAATCAGCCACGCTTGACCTCATCCTTGGGTCCCAGGCCAGCTAGTGGTGTAACAGAGAGGTCGAACCAACGTGACCCAAAAAATGGTATTAACAAGTAAACTAATAGGTACCCATGGCACCAAAGGATCAGCCCCAAAGTTGTGTGCTAATGGGGTTGCGAAAGAAGATGCGGGGTTAGTTGGAAAAGGTTAGTCGATTTTGGCCCATGTCAGATAGAGAATCAGTTCTATGTAAATTTTTTATACTTGTGTCAGACGTCGGTGACTAATATCCAATTCCCGTCACTGTAGAAGTAACTTGTTGCTTTACGGAAGTCTCCTCAGTTGATGAGGTGTGTCCTGCAATGGTGCGGGGAGAGTCCGGCCGGACGCATTTGTGGTAGCACATTACTCCATCCAGTTGAATTAAGCTGTGTACAACTTCTAAGTATGCAGTACGTGTTCACATTAGTGGCTGCTCAATCCGATTGACTTTTTCCATGAAAAACACTCTGGGGAAACATAAGCGGAATATGGTGAGTAACTTGTGTTTGGATCATTCAGAATATATACATACATATACATACATGTGTCATCTTTAATTCTGACGAACGCTGTTTTTAAGCATTTCCTTCAGCAACATGATCTATAAACGTTGCTTTAGACATCAAGTGGTGATCCTTCGAAAAATATGCCACCCAGTGACCAGCAGACAGTTCGTGTCAACCTATGGTGCTTTGTATAGACGCCATGCGACCTTGATCGAACTAGAAACAATGTAGTAGAGTGAACGGAGTCACGTTTTGGATGCTTTCAATGGTACAGTGGTACATTACTCATTTTTTTGCCATCCCATGTGCGCAAAATGTGGAATCAGCCATTAGACGATTTCATTTTTAGCCAGTTCTGTGGGTAATATTCCGTCGACCAGTATATATCTGAAACTCTGCAGGAAGAAGAAAGCGTATAAGCCGCGTATATATAAGGAAGCTGGAAACGTTGTCGTACAGACTTAGTTACCGCATGCTGGTGTTCTTGCTCCGATGCAATGCTGATATCACATGGTGGTAAATTTCTATTTCGCCGACATCTTCAAAACGCCGCAAAATTGGGCATTATTGGGCTAAAGGATCACGTGATCCACCTGAAAAATTGCAATTAACGCATTTATAAGAGTTGAAAGAGTGGGCTAACGCCTACAGTAGATAGTTTACACGAGAACGATGGAAGACTTTTTCATTCTCAGACTGGCACTCTAAGAACTTTTCCAATGTACCGCAGTTTTATCATTTAAAATGTCTACTTACAATTGATTGACTGAGGTACTCTGCCCGAAGTTTCGATTCTAACCGTTTTCAAAAGTGTTTAATGAACGAGGATCCGTACCAAAATGAATTTCTCACCTTCTAGACGACCTCCAAGTCTAAGATCCGCAAAAGCTATTATTACCCGTTAATCTGCCGGCCTTATGCATTTGGTGCGGAGGGAAGTCCTGTGGACTAGCGGACGTTACCAAGTCAGGTCATGGCGTAATCTGGGTCACGACTACGTCCAACTAGCCTGGTGAGCTGCTACCAGCTACCCTTAAATATAACGTCGTGTGGGACCAGTGACTGCAAGCAGCGACACAGGCTGGCAAAAACAGCAGGAAATTCTTCGAACTGCAATATTAGAGAATTTGATTTCTTGAAGATTCAATGGGCAAGGCATAGTAAAACTTTATCGGTCAAAAACGGGGTGCTCAGCATATAATGCAGAACGACCCTGACGATGGCCCATCAGTGACCACAACAGAGTCAGCGGTACGGCAAACGCTGTGGCCACACCTGTTCATGAGAGACCCTCTGTAGTTATGTCATGCGGGGTATCCGGTGCACACGGTAACGAGGTTGCAGTTGTTTATGATCGCCGAGCTCAGTCACGCTCAACAACAGACTAATGCGTCGACGTTCGAACAAACCAGCGAGCTCAATTGCTACCATTACCAGCTGTTCGCACAAGTTCATAAGGCCCAATAACTCCAAAATATCGTCTACCTCGTCAAAGACGTGAACAAATGCATGCGTGACAAATGCATGTGAAGGCGGGTTGGCTCGGAGGTAGTCCTTTGCAGCACGAAATTGGCTTCTGAAAGGAGCAGAAAGTAGAACCACTGCGCTGACCTAAACTTCTGATATATTATGACAGTTACTCTCAGTACAATGATAACAGCAATCGACAACGAATCGGCCTAAGGTTCACTTAATGCTCGGTTAACAATTTTGAGACATCTAATGACTGGCGATCTCGTGGTTTCTTTCAGGATCCCGACTGTAACCGTGTTTTCTCGCTTGTCCGTTTTGGACGCGTGATTCTTGGAACATGCGCAGGAAAGACTTGATACGAACACAGTGTCGTTTTCTTCAGTCGTGCAACGAATTCCACACAGGGAACGCCCACCCTTTTCTTAGCGAATTACTTTCTATTCGATGCCTCAAGGTCCTTTTACTTCTACCCTTTCGAGTGCTGCTCAGCGCACTCGAAGATTCTGGGCACTTTTTGCTCTACATGCTTTTAGGTGCCACTGATTAGGCTGGAGTCCATCTCTTACCTCTTTCTTTTCTCCTATTGCTTGCTGTCGTTGGTCTCAGACTAGAATAGAACAAATTATTCACAACATTCTCAAACATTGCTGGCAATATACGGCCTTTTTCAAACCCTAGCACAATCTTTTAGTTCGGTGCCTGTCGGAACTATATTTTGGTTGCTCTCCGGGAAGGGTGTTCTGAATAGTCGGCGAACAAACGTCAAGCACATACCTGCTTGTCCACCACACAAATCTGTACAGAAGAGATAACTTGAACAGCTTCACAAGTCTAATACACGGCGTATAATTTTGCCATAAACAGATACCCCTGAATCCAGACGTTACACCAGAACATTTCTTGATGAGGACTGTATGTTTATTAAATGGAATGTACAAGTGGACTTGCCTAACGTCGCAAGTGGCGCAGAAGTGAAATATATATCAAGTAGGCTTTGATTTGAGCCGTGCTGTAAAATGACCTGCGGACAATCGCATAGTACTGTCATACGATCTTCATAAATAATCTGGACACGACGCACAGCTGATGTTTTGTAACTAATCTACATACCATATCAAAGGCAGGTCAGCCGCATCTTCGTGAGTGAGCATAGTAGTGCTGGGTTGTAACTGCTGTTTAACAGTGAAGATGGGATTCTCAGGGTGTTCAGTGTGGTTACGCTGCAGTTATGTCTGATGCAAGTTTGACATGAAATGAACGAATTCAACAGAATGGTTACAGGGGATTGTTGGAACTGATCCAACAGAATAATATCCTGTCAGTACTCACTATCGAAAACCGCTCCACAATGAAAAATAAAGACTCAGCCCGTTGACCCTTGTGTATTAGTATCAACCTTGGAAAATAGAGCGTACAGAGGAGCACGTCAAGCTAGCGAGACATGGAGTGAGTTGTGCTGTTAGCCCCAGGAGGGATATTGCAAAATGGATAGCATGGCTAAAGCAAAAGTGGGTAAAGATCAAAATAATCAAGAATGTACTAATGAATGCGACCACCAAGAATAGTATTTATTATAGTCGCTGCAGGTTCCAGCAAATTACGATAATCAAAGGATTTGACTCGCAGAAAGTGTTCACATGTGTTCAAGATTACCATTGCAATATTCGAAACTGTTAGTATCCGGAAAGCAAGGAGTTACTGTGGAGTGCTGAAGCGCGATCGAAGCCGCGACGGTGTCAGTAGTGCGACGTAGCTACGGAAGAATCGGTGAGAGATCCGTGTAGAATTATCAAACGACTGCGCAACAAAGAAAAAGCAGACAGGTGAGTACAAATTTTGTAGTGTTGCTGCAAGGTCACTCAAATCGAATTTAGAAGCATGCAAAGGTGGTGCAAAAAAAGTTGTACAAAACTGGACGGTTGTCATTAAACAAACATGAGAGAGAGCTCTCCAAATCCTTGTGAATCCCCTGAACCAGCTAGGGTTTACAACCTGGAAATAGAATGCGAATCGAAACAAACTATGGATCGCGAATGACGGTAAATGAAATTAATATTCTGGAACATATTTCAAAGGAACCTACTTCTGGCGCTTGTTTTACTGTGTGTCGCTGTTACAGAACAGTCTCGTGCGCGCACTTTTGACTCCGCGTGTCTTTCTAGCGATGTCGGGCGACCAGCCGGCTACGTATGTTACCAGTGCTTTCGGTGAATTTCTTTTCCAGTTTGACGCCACCAGTTCTATGGGCTCAACGGAAGGATGCGTTATATGTTACCATTTCGCTCGGAGATGTTAAGGACAAAAAGTTGGACCTCAAAGAAGGTTCTCTTCACTTCAGGTTTGAGCCCATTTTGGTTTGTATGTTCTCAGGGGTAAATCGGGCACTCCTAAATCGTCAGAATATGAAATTCAAATTGATTTCTATGGCCAGGTTGACCCTGAGGTAAGTTTCGGTATCACTTTTGCATGTCTCCAGGGATCCCGCCAGCTATCAACTGATCGTGAAATCGTTATGTATATCAAGAAGAAGGAGTTGGGTTTCTGGCCCCGTTTATTGAATTCGTCGAAGAAAGTGACATGGCTGAAGGTTGACTTTAACCGCTGGGTCGATGAGAATGATTCGGAGCCTGAGACTGGTGGTATGGATAATTTCAACAGTATGTTGTCCCAGATGTCTAATTTCAACGACTACGGCGCGGATGATGCCGACATAGATTCTGACGATGATGGTGAGTTTTGATTTCAAACGCGAGTTTCATGTGTACGTGGAACTGGGACGCATTGGTCGATGCTCCTCATTGTTTTTAGTCTGAGAATGTTCTGTCCCGTGATACCGTGGGAACCTCTTTATCAGTCTGATTACAATGAGCCCTGATCCGAATGGGTTTTGCCCATACTGGTGTCGGTACTTTTGGTTACTCCTAACCTTGATGTATTAACTGTTTCGTGTGAGTAGACCAGCAGCATGTTGTGCATTGAATAGAAGGTTGTGACGGTTGGCAAGCGCTCGCCTCTTTGGTCCATGTTTGGGAGCAGCCTCTGTGTGGATTGTTTGCGCTTCGCCACCAAAGCTCGTCTTCGACATGCGTCCGATCAGACGTCTCAGCTTGTTGTGGGCACTTGTTTTTCGAGAACGGTCGTGTTTCCTCTCAGCTTTCGACTTGCTGAACTAAGGTAGATAGATAGAACGGTTTTTGCCGTGCAATCTCGTGCATCCCATGGTTTTTCCCGTGCATTTACTGCAGTATCTCACCAGCAGCTCGTACGTGTATTTTTAAAACGTTGTTTCGCAGAGATCGTGCTATGTTAATATCCATGGTCTTTATCAACCTAATCTGACAGTTACCCGTAATTTAGGAGCTGTCGTGCTTCTGCTCTGCCTGGTGGCATCCGTGGCCTAACAGCCTAACGATTGTCAATGCCGGAGTGTTCCCGATTTCTGTTGTCTCGAAACTCTCAGAAGCCGCCTGCACATTAGTTTGTATTAATGACCTGCACCAGGGCTTCTCGCCTGTCTGTTACCCACTTAGAATCTCGTCGTTTCGTCCCCTCCCACGTGCTGTAATGCGTTTGTTTAATCTATCGTTCCCTAGATCTCCCCGACCTGGAACCTCCCACCAAAGCTACGGAAGAGTCTGCGGAGGACGTGAACGGGAAGGCCGAAGAGGAGGAAAAACAGCCAGTGGCCCAAGAGGCATCCGCCTAAACTATTGTATGGGTTACACTGACATCCATTGTTTAATTCCTTCTCAACACGTTTGTATAGGGACGCATTTTACAAAACATACCTCATCGACAATTCTCATCATTTCTGGCACTTACGAGTCTCGATTGTTTCATAGTTTTCCAAACCGGTTCTTTGTTGCTGGTGTCATTTTCGTTCTGCGATTGTATAGTTTCACGCTTGTCGCTATCATGTATGGGATCACCGAAACCTTGTCGGGGAGTTTTCTGTAACTTACTGAAGCCGGAAGAGGTCTTGTTTATCACCGAGGTTCGACTAAAATCTTCCGACTGCAAACAAATTGCTCTGTTCATCTGCCTCGGGGAGTTCCCGCCTGCCGTCCTATGTGGCAGTAGTGGTGACTGGGCATCAGTGGGAACTGCCGATGCGTTGTTTTTGCTAATGATTTTGGTGGTTACGAAGTTCCCTGTGAGTGACGGTGTAGGTCAGTATTTTTAAAACCGATGCTTATTCGGGTTCGGTTCTATTCTCCCGAGTCAGCTCGGCTAACTGCTGCAGTCGCATCTCCATAAGCACCATCACCAGGCAACCAGGTGGTACCATCCGGACGGCCACTTAGGCCTGGTTGTGTTGTTCGCAACCTTTTCGTTGTCGTTCTCCTTAGCTATGCTGTTGACCTTAGGATGTTTGGTTTCCAAGCGGTGAGACTGAGGTGCGGCTGGCGCTATGCTGCATGAAGTGAGGTCGAGGCAGGTATGAGCGTTCGTTCCCCCGCCTCTGGGTGTAACGGCGACTGTCATGGTCGCGAATCGACTAAGAGGTGGGGTATCACTTCACCGGGGAAAACCAGTGTGCTTTTTCGCAGGTCCCATCGATATCAACGCTCCCGCATTTGTTGGAGATGGTTCATTCTCCTCAGACGGATTTGAGTGGCAGACTGGGTGTCTCGAGAATCCTTTCGGCGTGCCCCCTACGATCAGTTGACTCGCTCTAGGTAACCTTCAGTCAAATGGTTCTAGTTTCGGCTGTTGACGTGTGATCACGTTATGAAATCTCGAGCAGTTTGGAAGGTGCTCTGGGGTTGGCGCTTACCGGCGGGAGTTCGCTCAAGCGTGTGGGACGGGGACGCCAGTCGCCCCCTACCGTACGTAGATGGCGTCAGTTGACGGCCCAGAAGAAACCCGATAAGCGATGTGAGGGATCGGGCATGTAGCTGTAGGTAACTATACTTAGGACGCCTTCGATCCACTTTATCTTCCTAACTGTGTCTCGGACGAATTCCTCATGCCTGTTCAGTGTTCTGCTGTGAAATTCCACGAACAGGTGTGTCGGTTGAGTGGTTTTCGGCGGGAATAGTTGTTTCCCATTTCTGATCGTCTGTGGCACTCAGGATGTACATCTCGCAACCAAACGACCGGACCGCACATGGGGTCAAGACGACACCGGCAAGTTGGCTTCTCTGCAGCTTCCACTGTCTGCCGATACTTCGCAAGTGACTTATACGCCATTGATTACCCACCGCACTCCTTAATGTTTTCAGCTGGAGGTCGGGTGGGTGGCAGCAGCCCTGGTTTGAATGATTGGTGCAACCCCTCTGACTCGCGGGTTGCCGTTTTTATCCTCCCTTACCAAGTGGTCGGTTAACCATCTCAGCCTACAGCAGTGGGCGGAAGATTCCACAAAGCGCCCGACGCAACAAATGAATTGGGGCTTAGCCGACTGGGCCTACGTGTTCTCGGGATTTGAGTAAGTGAAAGTGGTCCCTCAATCTTGAGTGCTTAGTCTTGTGACTGAGCACACCGGTGGTGTAAGCGGCTGGTACGTTTCATGTCAGCTTTTGGTTCTATTTCACAGTCGGGTGACACCAGCATGGTTGTCGATATGCATTTTCGACTCGAGGACTGATCTCTGTCCTCCCTGTCAATCGAAACACAGGTTCCTAAGTGCACAGCCCTCTTGGGAAGTTGACCTTCTAGTCGTAGAATAGCCTCTGCTACTTCGAAGCTTCCAATTGCGTCCCAAGTGATAGTGGCGCGATTTGTATCTCGTGGACGTAGTCCAGGTCGGTTGCTTCCTCGCTGTGAGGGGAAACACGTCTGTTTCCCCATGCCAATCCCAGAGCTGCCGTGGGTAGACGGAGCATGGTAGGTACCACAACCTCGTGGGAACGGCGAGGTTCCCTCGTATGTTCTTAGTATCTGATGTCCGGATTGCAATAAACCCATCCCAGTTGGAAGGGGTTTCCCAAGTCCTTGCTGACATGACTAGATAAATCGACTCACCATCTTCGGATGGTGAGTACGTATGATCGTCCTAACCAGCAGCTCTGAGGCGCAATCGCGGACCACCCTGTCTCTGGGTCGTTCCGGGCTGACGGACCGGGGTACAAAATCATAGCAGCCAGGATCCTGACCAGAAGGGACTGGATCAGGCCGCCGCTCACGTCGACAGTGACGTGGAATATCTTAGGAAGAGACGCTACTAAGACTGATAAAAGGAGACTAGGCAGAAGAACTAGAAATGATGTGGATGCAGTTACGCCGGAAGTATGTCGAGTTAGAAACAGGGAGCTGCACGAATTCTTGAAGTGTTCTGACCAGCGAATTATCTTCCTTGACACAGGACGCTACGGTGGTGATTGGCTCGTGGCTGCGGCAGTCCCTCATCGTCATCTGGGCGTCTTGGAAGTTGCCGCAGATGTACACTCCAGTTTCGATCGACCTCCTTTTTGTTTTCATGTCTTGTCGATGTATCAGCATTGGGGCAGCGTCTCGGCCGTAGTAAGGTTGTTGACCCTATAAGGGCCACCTTTAGCGTGATCATTACTTCGGTTTGTGAGTGCATAGGTAAACAGTATGAAGGAATACCGAGGGGTTGCAGCCTTGACGCGGATCTGGTGGGGCGGACTAAGCGGGTGACACGACGTACTGCCAGCGTTGATCGCTGTTTCAGCTTGACTATGTGGTCACTTGATACGTACAGCTCCCTGGGATTCGGCTTTCGGAACGCGAGAGTTGTCGACCCTCAGTATGTCAAGTACCAGAACAGTTGCGGCCTGACGACCTATCTGTTTCAGAGCACACTAGAAACGCTGTTTAATGGTTCTGGGTTTAAGTAACGGACTAGCGAGTGTGGGAACTGAAATGTGGAGTCCGAGTGGAAAACTGGATGAGGGAGGCTATCGGGACATGGACACTAGAGCTACTCGCGGGAATTTAAGCGTGGGAAGGGTGTGAGAGCGGAGGGTTCAGCAGCATATTCTGGGCTCTCCCGCCTGCTGTGTCTAGTGGGTGGAGTGGCTTGGCTTGCACTGCGAAACGGTCAATGGGTTGTGATCGCATAGGCTGGGGTTAACACCAGGGTGCCCATGCGGAGGACTGGTTTTGATTCTCGGCCGGAATGTTTCGCCTAAAAGCTCATGTAGCGTAGCGATGGGTGGGTGTTTTTGGACTAGGGCCAGGGCCGTTCTGTGGATGCGGGAGTTGGGAGGTCGGTTCATTAACCGATTTTTTTTCTCCATGCGGCAGATAACGATAACAAACGAAAGCAACATGCTTCTAATATGCCGAGTGGTATATCCAGCAATGGCGTGAATTGTCAAGTGAGTGCTTTCTGATCGCAAAACGGTCCACTCCCAGGTGGACTGTTTGTGTTAAGGACAGTGGGAGTTGGGACTTCCCAATCTTGGGGATGTAAAGCGTACCCAGTACGAATCGTTTCGGTCACTTAGCACAGAAAAGATTCGCTCGATTCCTCAAACGTATCTTCTAGGGTGTCGTTTATAAAGTTCTCACAGGAAGTAAATCAGGCAGAACTCAGTATTGACCATCTGAGGCGCTTGCCCACAAATTCGCCCTGTTTGTAGAGTGAGTTGACAGCTCTTATCTGACCAGTACTTTGTTCTGGGACTCTCCCAAGATGACTCTAAAGAGCGTTGTAGTCCACCGAACGAGAGAAAGCCTTCAGGTGGGAACGACCGTTGGCTCTTTATAACTGCCTACGTTTCGTCGCAGAGTGAAATTGTGGTCAATGCATACGCAACCACTTTGGAATCTCCAGTTCCCTGCGAAACTTGGCTTAGCGAGCCGACGCAGCGTTACATCTCATTGCGTTCTCTTATATGATACGGCCTGGATCGACTGCTAGTCATTGTCGTTTGGCAGGTGCTCCTCATAACCTCGTTGATAACATGTTTGGTTGTTTCGCTTCTGCCACACGATGAGAGTCCCGGTTGCAACCAGGTAACCCATTTGTTCGCCTTGTAGAATGCGCAATACAACTAGCACGACTTATTTTAAGCCTGGAGATCACTATACGCAGCGGTTGATGGTATTATGTGGGTGGTTCACTCATCGGTTTGCTCCGTTGGTAATCAAGTGCGCGTCCCTAAACTGACGAGAGTTATGTGCATATTTGGATTGATAGCACTTGAGCAGTTTCTAAAGCAGCGTCCCGTCACGGTGAGACTGGACCTTGACGTGGTGTGACGGCTTGCGCATCTCGATGACCTTTTGGGCTAAACTGGACAGAGTTACTCATACCAGGCAGGCCAACAGGTAGAGGTCTGACAAACCACAGTCTCCTGGTCCTCCGGGTTGGGGGTTGGAACACGGCTGGCATCTCTTCCGAAAAACGTACCATTTCTGGTACACCGCCACCCACCCGCTGCCTTGCGGGACAGGCT
>QNGE01002641.1:70070-95687 GCA_008508345.1 Paragonimus westermani
GTCAGTTAGCACTATCGACAATCGATCGACAGTGAAAAGCCAAGTCTCAGCGCGTTGACTTCGTATATTATTACCGACCCTGGAAAATAGATAGTACAGAGAGGCGCGTCAAGCTAGCGAGGCACGGAGCGAGTTGTGTGTTAGTCCCGGGACGGATGTTACCAAATGGGTAGCTTGACTAAAACAAAAGTAGGTACAAAATCAAAATCATAGACAATGTACAGATGAATGCGACTATCAAAATATCATTTATTATAGTCGCTACAATACTCTTGGTATGGTAGCCGCTTCATCATGCATTTACGACTTTCGTCTCATTCATTGTTTTGTTATCATGTGCTCAATCTGATTGCCCGCTACACGTAGTTGACTGCTAGAACCAACAAAATGCTGGAAATGTGACTCTCCACCGTAGTAGTGAACTGCGTAAAGGGAGCTCGGTGTTTCAGATCGCTAAAAACGTGCGATAGCCAAATATTTAGGAGTGAATGTCGGAAACCACCTTCTTCAGAGCATTAAAATGTGATGGAAAGCAGGCTGTTTTCTGAACTGAACTAGCTTATTGGATAGGGCGGCATATTTTGCTGGGCTGAATTTTCCGTCCAGACATCCCCCAGCCTATTGCATCAGCCAGCAACGCGTCCGTTTCGGATGTCACAGCTCGATCGTGATAGACTGTGAGCACTATGGGACCATCGATTATGAAGCACTCCGCACAGTCTAATTCAAGACGACGTATGCACGTGTTATTCACAGCAGTTTGGAACTGTTGGTGTCTGTCAGCACTAACATCATGATAACAAATTGTGTTCGGTTATCTAACGTCTCGAAAGTCGTGAAGCTGCTCAGGTGTTTTGCGCGCTGAGACAGTATCATATACGAAGAAGACCGTATATGTTGCACCGACTGTATGCATCAGTAAGAATCCTGCCATTAGATTATTATACCGTATTTCTTCTGGTAGTTTCATCATACAAGCGCAGTCAGAGTGATTTAACTGCCTCTGGCCTGGTCTACTATCTGATGGTTGACATCGTTCTGCTTAAGCCTCGAAGTTCAACTCACTTAAACTATGGTATAGCGTGTTATACTGAACACCGACCAAAACCTGTTCATCAGCAATCAAGATATTGCTCATTAAGTTTGATTTCTACGTTTTCGGTCTGTAGAGATAGTCCAAACTGTGGGGTCGTTGATTGGAGGTAACAGAATAGTTACCGTCTCCCCTCTTGTCGATTGGACTTTCTGAGCATCACTTACAAGCGAATGTGACTGCGCCTGCGTACAATAACCCAGCTGGGTCTAATGAGGGGTCAGTGATGCAGTGGTCAATGCGGTTGTCCCATGAAAGCGGGGTTGGATTTCAAATCCAGACTAGCAAGGATTTGCACCATTAACAAGATCTGACAAGCACGAAACTCAAGTACGGTGCTTCCTTTCTAACGAGGGATGACTGAAAATTCGATGGATCCGCTAAAGCTGCGACCACTTATGAGTGATATTCAGCTCTGACCAGCACCTTCCGCTGCTTACCAGTGAACACCGTTTTTTCGTTTTGTACAATAGTACATCCGTGAACAAGGAACTGACATCGTTAGAGGACCTCGTACCTGTTGTGAAGGTTATTTTTTTGTAAGAGTTTGTCAACTCATGGCTAACGATGAAATCCTACTTCGCAGATCTACGTTGTAAAAAATGCTGGTGATAAGTTTCTAACCTTTTGACTGAGAACAAGCTTGTCATGCAGTATGGCCTATGATAGTTGAATAAAACTTGGTTTCTGAACCTGGGATGTCTGCAAATCGACTGATTTTTCTTGAACTCTGTCAACCATTTTTAATTTGTAAGTCATTCACTTCAAAAGGCTTTTGACGCAATTCTTCCTCTCCAGTGTGTGTCGGATCTCCTGATGTTGGAAGTTTTCTAAACAGTCTTAGAACACTATCAAGCAATGAAAGATCTAAGAGGATTGCAACATGTGGTGTTTCTAAAGCCGGATAAAGGTTCTGGTGTCGTAATCATGAACAAGGACGAGTACATGATGAAAATGTATACCATTTTGGAAGACCAACGAAAGTTTAAGAAAGATAAGACGAGTGAAAATAACATACTATCGGAAAAGCAAATAGCGAGACAACTTCAGATACTGCTGTTGCACGGCCACATATCTGAAAAGCAATATAGGCACATGAAGCCAATCGGCACGGAAACACCACGAATGAGAGGTGCGCCAAAAATACACAAGGAAGGAACACCCCTGCGACCAATTTTGTGTATGAACAATTCGGCATATCATAAAGTTGCTCGATGGCTGGTTGAAATTTTGGACCCCATTCGTAAACTGTTATCTCCCCATTGCCTAAAAGATTCTTTTGAACTAGCTGAGACATTAGAACGCGTGTCGGTGAGTTCACAAACTATGTATTCCATTGACGTAGATTCCCTTTTCACTAACGTTCCTCTTCATGAGACAGTGGAGTTTTTATGTGATTTTATCTCCAGCCATAACTGTGATATAGGTATTCCACTTGAATATCTTAAGGATCTCATTTTATTGTGTACAGAAAATATCAGGTTCAATTTTGAAGGGCTTTCTTATAGACAAGTAGATGGAGTGGCTATGGGTAGTCCGTTAGGCCCAACATTAGCCGATATCTTCTTGGGAATGATTGAACGGCAAGTCTCTGATAATATTGCCGAAACCTTATTGTACAAGCGGTATGTTGATGATATTTTGATTTTTACGGATACTGATCATTTTGATTCATTTTTTAATCTTCTTAACTCTATTCATCCGAACCTATCATTGTCTCACGAAAAGGAATCAAACGACAGTTTAGCATTTTTAGATGTACTCATCACTAGGTGTCGGGATGGAAAATTACAGCGATCGATCCATCGCAAAGCAACATGGGGCGGACAATATCTACAATTCTCCAGTTTTGCTCCGATAGCATACAAGCGGGGTTTGATCAAGACTCTATTTCACAGGGCCAGTCGTATTTGCACTCCTGATAAGCTGCAAAGTGAACAAGAAATGCTGAAGAAAACGCTGCTGGCAAACGGATATCCCGAAAAGTTCATAGATATTCACAGCAAGGCGACCAAATGCAAGGAACCAGTGCAAACAGCTCAAAAGAAAGATATATTTTTATTTTTGCAATTCAAAGGCGATCATCTGGCAAATGACATCAAGCACAAACTGAAGTGTGCCCTATCCCGGACGTATACGGCTGCCCAATTACGCTTGGTTCAAACCACCAAAGGACTCGTTCTACACAATCGCGAACGCAGTCGGTCTGACCATTCTGTCTCTCACGTTGTCTATCAGTTCACTTGCAGTTGCGGTGACGTTTACATAGGCAGAACAGACCGACGGCTATCTCAGCGTGTGGCCGAACACCTCCCAAACTGGTTAAAACAGCGCATGACACAACTGGAAACCGATGGATCGGTTACTCGAAGCCCTGCGTCATCGATTGCCAGACACATCATGATAACAGGTCACCAGGTGGTCCCACTTAACTCTTTCAAAATATTGTTACGTCAGCAGAACCCGAAGCTACTGGCCTTTAGCGAAGCCATGCTGATTAGAGCTCACCAGCCGGCGCTGTGTGCACAAAAGTGGGTGAAGCAACCTATAGGGTTGCCGTGGTGGTGATGACAATACGTGGTGTGATTGTATGCGTGTCCATACCCTGTCTATCTCTAATTGTCTGTCTTATATAACTTGCATGTTTTACGTTTGCGACTGATGAGAGTAAACGAAATGTTAACATATCGCAACATATGTCTTCTTTCTGCGCTGATGAAGTTATTGAAGGGAACTCAGTGTTTCAAGTCCTAGAAGATTCGTCCCATCTCATTCGGTAGTGATTCGCAGATGTCTTCCAACATTGCATTTGGTGCTGAGAATGCGATGATCTGACCTCCTGACATCTTTTCATCCCAGCACCTCCACCATCATCATCTTGATCAGTTTTTATCCGCGCCTGTGGATGCTGTGACTTGGATCACCGTTTGTTCTGGTGATTGTCTTTGAAGTAACAGAGAAACAAGTCAGTACAAATGTGTAGAGAAAAGCAGGAAAGAAGAAAAGAGGAGGGAAGAAGATAATGGGGCCTCGGGAAAGAGAAGAAGAATTGACATCAGACTCACCGTTTATTGTTACACATTCCCACTTCAGGAGGTGTTTTCAGCTGTCTGTTTGATTGGTCGCGAACTCCCCAGCCGAAAGAACGGCACCTGCTAACCTTATTCGATGGGGTGGTCAAGGCCTCCATAGGCCGTGATCACGTCATCTCCTTGCAGATTTGCTATTTATTTCAACCATCAGCTGCTACACTGGGCAATACGCAGTACGACAGGCGCTTCATCGACATACAGAGCATGTGACATAACGAGGGAAGACTACATTTCCAGTACCTCGGTTATCGGTCTCGAACTTGTACTGTCTCATTGCTCACACAGTCAGTTCATTTGATGCGGGGGGAGACAACGGTGTTTGAACACCGACAGTCTAGGTGCATCTTCCGTACGAGTGGGCCACAGCTTTGTCGGGACTCTCCTTATTGACACTAAGTTCATTTGGACGACTCGATGTGTATCCTATGTATGTTAGTTTCGCCAGCCCGTTAATGTTATTGAAACCGCGTACCATACCATAGTGAGAAATCAGTTGATTCGACTTCGTAATTCGTGAATGCGTGTTAAAGCTTTGCTGTGGAAAACTGGCTTATGAAAGGTAAGGCAAATGCGATTCCTGTTCTTTCCATAGTTATTGAAGATCAGTTAAATTTGGTACTCCAGTTTATATAAGATGAACTGTTTTTCCGACCTCATTGAGAACAGAATGAAGCTCTGGTGGAGATTCTTTAGTTGCTAATTTTGTACTGTGGATAAGACAATGAGAGGTCGTAACTCCTGGATAAACACCATGCATCCTACGAAAATTTCACTTGATCCCAATTTTGGTAATGACCCATGGCTTGGGAAGTGACGGTCTGTATGACATTTACAGGATCACCTCACACGCGTCTCCCAAACTTTAGACAGTCAGTTTTAGATGAGCAGGCGTTAGAATGTTAAGTGACCATTTGGCACATTTCTAGTGAAGTAAGCCTTGGATAGGTAAAATAGCTCTGGCCATTTCTATTGGTCGAACCTGCATGTTATTTTGATCCGGAGAGCTATTCTGATTAGTTTCAACTACAACCATATCAGACAGGCTAAAGAGGAACAGCCAAACGGAGAACAGTCATACTCATAACGTTGTTCGACGCGCTACGAGCAACTCTGCATGTATGAAGCAGAACTACATTTATGGTCGCAACACTATCGTCTTCCACCTTAGGGGTAACACGAAAGGTATTTGTGAAACATGCAACTTTATGATCGTTAAAGTACACCGTTTATGTTGTTTGGGTAATGTATTCTGCATGCGGATAGACCGTCAACCACACATTGCCTACCTGTTGCCTGCCTCCAGTGCGTATGTGAATTGTCCCATTAATCTGTCCTGCGCAAGTAAACAGTCTACAAGCCGGGTATGGTGTGGTCTAACGTGGAAGGTGTAACTAAGCGAATCGTACCTACGAAAAAGAAGCTAGCCCGTTTTCCGACTGGCCAGCGGTTAGCTAGATGTTTCATGTCAAACACGTTAGTAAAGAGTCCGTAACTTCCAGTTTAATCGGAAAACTTATTTAGAACTTGAGAAGGGAGAGCATAACTTAACCGTTCATAACGGTGTCTGGCCACTTGTTCCCACGAATTTGGTGAAAAGATTAATAACTGATTAGATGAAAATTGGATAACTGCGCTGGTCATTTTGACCAATTTTAATACCTGACAGCAAAGCTACCATCGACAGTTTCTGCTAACGAATGCGGATTGATGTCCTCGTCGAACCTGTTTGACTCTTGAAATCGATACAACTTCCATCTACAGGCCTCTACGCACTTCCTTAAAGCATCATTGCGATTTTAATACTCATATAGAACGTCTGAACAAATGTGGCAACTCGGTCGAACAATTAAGGTATGAGCTGACATCCGCCCGACAGTCACGATGTTCTCTTATACCCGGCTGTTCGCATTAGACACCAGTTCTCTGAAGTACGCAACGACGATCGCAAATATGCTTAGCTCAAACTCAGAGCTGGTTTCTACGCAGTAACGACACAGCAATTGAGCCAACGAAAGTGCAGTATACGGTGTAATTATTCATGTAATTAAACAACAATAACACAATGTTCGGTTGCGAATTACAATCGCTACAGATTACTGATGAGTAGTCGGGGATTTGGTTTATTTTCAAGTTGACCATCACTCACATTTGATCGCAGCCTTCGCATTCAGATAGACTTTCCAGCCAGCCTCTTTCAAAAAGAAGCACTAGACTCGAGTTTCGCTCTCGTTTGATCTCGTCAGTAGTGCATATCCTTGCCACGGCCAGGATTTGAACTCCGGCCATTCGAATCATGAGGCAACCGTGTTAACTACTGCGCCATTGACCTCACATTAGGCACGACCGAATTATCAAATCTGAACGCTCAACCACTCTCGCTTGCGCGCCAAACACCTTTACCGGCTTGCTCGTGCGCTCGGCGTCGGATCCTTAGCCTTCCTAGCTATTTCGCGTATCGGTGTCGTCTAGCGCTGTTCGAGACCATTTGTAATTATTGCACAATATATTTCGGTCTCCGCAATTATCTGTATTGTTATTTCGCGTCTGGTATTTCTGCGTATATCTGAGAACACGTTAATTTAGTGCATGTACACATTAAATAGCGGCTGGGCACAATCAACTAGACAAAGTCTGATTACATGCAGTTGTATGAACCATTCAAGTTTGTCGAAATCATAACTGAACAACGACACATACATTACCTTAAACATTCCGTCTCTAGATATTAGTCAGGTTTATTTAGCTGCGTACAAAATGCCACTATGATATTCTCATAGCCACAAGATAACAGCTGTGTTTAGGGATTCATACCCGAATTGTGCGGTAGCATGAAACACGCAACGATAGTATCACACGACTCAACAATCTCGTGTATTAATCCGCTCACCAGTGACACTAGAGCTCAAAGCGAACAGATCACCCCTGCTGTTGACTGCTGATGCAGGCAACGCATTTTTACTTAGTGCGAATTCGTGATGGAACAAGTCAAGTGACCCCGGGAGATTCAGGCGACACTTCGAGTGACGGCTCGGGTGTGCGATTTCTCGTAGTGGGCCAATGAGCCACACTAAGCGATAAGTACTGTCTCATTTATTTCAATCATACCCTTAACAAAGAAGTGAATACCACTTAAATCTCTGTCACAAGTATCGCAGTTTAATGTTGTAGGGTCAAAAGAAATACTGACCGTACATGGATGGTGTCAATGACAACCAGTCGTTTGATTGGTTCAATAAAGTGAGATTAATTACCAGCACAATCAAAGTCGGTACACCACGGATGAAGCCATAATTTTCGCACTTCTTTTAGGTTGACAGTTAAATCTCAGAAAGGTCGTCAGAATTTTGACATAATGCTGTTGTGTATTACACAGTCAAGCGTCTCAACCACACGGGCCGGATACACCCTCGAGCATTACCTAACTTATCGCCATCGTTAAGGTTTACTTAATCTTCCTCTTATATGTTAGTAACTAGTTTTATTTTAGCTGAGCCCGTTAGCACCTAAAGTAGGCACGGTTTCAAGTAAGAAACGAGTTGTGTGAGCGCGAACTAATGCGAAGTAGCACGAGCGGGAAGTGCGTCAATGAATGTGTTGTAGTGAACAGTGGAACCGAGTAACTTGGGGCAACTGAATCGCGGTTACCTTTGAGATACGAAGGGAAGCATACGCGCGCATTGAGCAAAGAAAGTCGATGTATCAAGGAAGACAGCTGGCGAGTTCGCTTTGGATTGTGATCTCACTGCGCACATGTGGAATTATTTAGAACCCACTGCCGACTGGCTTAGGTGTAACAGACCTAAAAATGCCATACTGAAGACAAGGAGAGAAGTGCTCACTTCCTTTGTTAACCAGTTGACTGAAAGTGTGCATCTACGACAAGACGTGGATTACGTTGATGGATGCTTCCCTGGTAAATAAACTGTCTAACTGGTAAGAAGTTAATCATATTTGTTAATCTACAGCAGACCCAGTTGTGTAAAGCCTGAAATACAGCTGAACTCGAATCAGCGACCGATACGACATGCCCAAACTCGGCATGAACTCCACCGTTTGAGCTAAGATTCCAGCCGAAGTTCCTGTTTTTCGCAGTTTGACTTCTTTTACAATATGGTGCTTGAATTTGTTTTGGGTTTCACTTCTACTGAGTGAGTCTTGGAGACGAAATTGACCAATTTTAGGGTAGGTGGAGGTGTCAGTTTGACTTTGTGTGTGCAGCTTCTGGAAATTCGTTCGGATTTCGTTACGCAGTGGGATTTCAATCCAAAGCGAACTCGCCAGCTGGAGAAAGATTCGTACTTCAGCTGTCTTCCTTGATACATCGACTTTCTTTGCTCAATGCGCGCGTATGCTTCCCTTCGTATCTCAAAGGTAACCGCGATTCAGTTGCCCCAAGTTACTCGGTTCCACTGTTCACTACAACACATTCATTGACGCACTTCCCGCTCGTTCGTGCTACTTCTCATTAACAACTAGTATCGTGGACCTAAACTTAGAGGGTCCGCACCTTGAGTTCACATCAATCAGTCGACATCGGATCGTTGTTGGTCAGAGGTCGAATTCTGGCAAAGACGTAGGTTGTCTATATTATTCTGAACAGTAATTTTACTTCTCTACTCAACACCTGCCTTTGTCGTACTGAACTGTTTCATTTTGCTCGTATACGTTCATGATCAGTACCTCCATTTGGATCAACCACGGAATACATTCTGCATTAATACCCTGATGGAAGACGCTGTGTGCCGGTTTACAGAATGTACACCCCACGCTAGTGATACCATCAGTTCATAGTTGTTGCCCTTGTGTTTTTTATACCTGGCAGTTTTTTGAACATTTCACTAAACAACCATGGTCAGATAATTCAACTGCAAACAGCTGTCCGGTATCAGGTAGTTGGACATAAACGACTTTCTCATTCGTCTGTGTATCTCATCGGTCAACTTGAAATAGTTACGGTAGGTTCGTTATCAGTCGCGTTGTCTGAATTGCCAGTGTTGGATAGGATAGCTAGTTACCCTGCTGTTTCAAGAGTGTGTGGTCATAAGACCTATCTGTGGCACATCCCGGTAACCTTCGTGAACCGTTGCATAATGACATTCTGGGTGGGCGTGAAGACGTTCGTGAGTTTCCTGCGATAATATCGGTCGAAATTTAATGTCTCGACTCAGTGGTTTGGTAGCTAGTGTGTCCGAACAAGTGAAACGCAGAAATGCACACGTGAGCAAGGGCTGATATACTCGTCGACAGGCAGTCATGACTGGACTCACATGATCAGGAGTCGAGAAAACGGCATAAGTGTACGCGCACATGAATCAGTGGGGCACCGGAAACTGCATGACGGAAAGTTTGACACAAAATTCCAACTTCTGTTCTCAGAATCAACCGCGCTACCTCTATGCGGGGCAAACAGTGCCCAAATGACGAAGCTTTTTCTATCTGTTGTTCGTAAAATTATGTATCGTCATCGTGAATGCCACAGGTAGGTGTTACTTGAACGGTACGTTCCCTTTTACGAGCACCCATTCCGACCACACTGGTTTGCCTACGAAAGTGAATTGTATTACATTCGTGGCGTAATGATAGATTAAACTGTCTTGCCAGTTCTATGTGGAGTTGAAAATAACCAATCGCGTGGAAAATGTACGGCCAATCATGACCGGCAGAAGAGGTCAGTGTTTCAGAAGTGGGCTACTAGTGCACGTCGTAGCGGAAAATTTAAACCATGATTGCGAAATTACCTACTGAGAGATAGTGGGATTTCTTCTGTCCGGTTGATAAAAATGTTTGGGTTGCAATTGGGTTTACTTTGTAAGGCTTTTAAGAGCGTACATCGGCAACGGTTGTCAAGGCCGTATCTTTTGTTGTCGTCCTCAATTCTATGTTTTGTGACAGAACCTTATACTTTTTTCACAGCAGTGCCAAGAGGCAACAGCCGTACGGAACAAGTGACTGGGTAATATGTGTGCGCGGGTGGTAGAATGGACTGACAGTTCTTTTCAGAAATTTGGGTCATGGTGGTCTTCTACCCTTTTTTCTTTAGCTTAGTTGGTAGGTTGCATGGTGAAAGGTTTGTTTGGTTTTCCAGGTCAACCTTGAAATTACGTTGTTCTTCCTAGTCCTACATAGAAAGAAATAATATAAACTTTCATATGGGAAGTCTTTTAAATATCTTTCCCCCTAACTTTCATCTTACTATTAGTCTGTCTATTTTTTGCTTCCGACGGTTGAAAGTTACACTCTCCTACTAGCTGACCATCTGGCTAACTAGCATTAGCCAACCGGACCACAAAGACCTTAACTCACACACCTCCTGATCTCATTTCTTCGGGTTTAGAGTGGATCCATAATATGTGAGTTGAGCCACATGTGGTGCAGCTCAAGCCACTTACGCCAATGCGCGGGCATTCATCCGTATTTGTCAATGTGTCAGACTATCCGAAAATGGATGGCAGAGACACCGGTGGTGTTGATAGCTGGACGTACAACCCTACTGTGTGTTGAATAACCGAACACAAATATTCGTTTAAGTTGTACCGTCCAAACAAAAGCGAAACCGATCGTGGAGTATCGGACTGAGGATGAGCATTTTGACTTGCCATAAGTAGGTTGCATTACCTTCTCAAATGTGTGGCAAAAACGTTGCAGATCAAACGACCTGTAACGTCAGAAAGGTAGGTAACCTTGAAATGCACATGATGAGGTTTGAAGGTTTGCTGGCAAGCGCATGGAAGCGCCCCACTAGGTGCGTGGTGGTGATTTTAGTGTAACACTTCGAGTGACTGATGAGAAGATGGTCAGTTTCTGTTTAGAGGACAGCGGAATTGGCAAGTTAGAAGTATTCTTCGAGGGGGGTAGCTGGAAACATTGGATACCGGAAGTTCTGAAAGTTTAGTTAACCAGAATGGGGCAATAGTTCGCACTCGACCATCGAGCGTTTGAGTATGATTGTTCGTTTGTGTCTATTCTGAAGTTACTAGTGTCGTGGTTAACGCGTTAGCTTCACAAGTAAAACGACCGCCGTGCAGCTTTCGGTATGAACGAGAATATAAGACAGTGACAAGCCAAAATAATAGCGCAAATCGGGTATGGCTAGCCAAAAGGCTGATCCAGATTGGAGAGTGCTATCAAATGGTGTGTCGATTCAAACAGAAAATGGAAAGCAGTCATACATCCCTCCCAAACATTTTGGTGCTCGTGTTACTGGGGTGAGTTTGTGAATTTTCTCAATATATCAACAAATAGCCTGGCTTCTGTTGGATACATAAAACCATTAGAGTGAAAAGTTGGTCCATTGCATAATAAATACACTGTGTTGGTCAAAAAGTGACGGCTTACAACTCATTACATTTGCTCTAACTACGCGGTTAGCTATTCTTCTACTTTCTCCTAAATCCCAGATGAACTTCATTATTTGCCAATTTTGATAATGTAGTCGGAAGATCGATTTTGTAGAGGATTGGAACGTTCCTGTCTAGAACCGTGCATATTCTCCACAATAACTAAACCAGAAAAACTGATTACGGGACAACGACGTTTATTGCAAGGAGACCGGGAAAGCGAGCTGTAAGCAAAACACAACAGAAGCAGAGTGCGACAGGCCAGTAGCTAGCGACCGGAAAGTGCAATTGTGGCCTTGGACGGTCGGACAAACGAGAACATACAGGCATGCAACCAAACAATGTCAATAGTGTCAACAGTCAAAATAAATAGCAAAATAGTTCGAATACATGGCAAACCAAGAGTGTCTCTACAGACGTCCCTCCCCCTAGAAGGCTTCACGCTTGAAAACCTTCGACAACAGCAAAAGAAAATAGAGCTGGTGACATTGAAGTTACCGCGGGTTGAGTAGGGGCCAGCGTATTCAAGAACATCCACGTATGCCACGTTGAAGAAGGTTGCTAACGGTGAAGAGGGGTCGGTCTGCTTCCACTATCCGGAATTGTCCATGCGTCCCTAAGTTGGTGCTGTCGGAGCGGGCTACCCAACCCACCAAAACTCGAGGAGAAAAAGATGGGAGGTAGGCTTTCCCCACTGCTGCAACGACAGACGAGAGTGTGCTCTGCACGTCATCTGTAATATAGAAAGAAAATAGGTATCTGGCGAACAAAAATTATATACAGGCTAACCATGTAACCTTCTAGTGTTTGTTGCACTTCAAGTGTTGCTTTACAAAAAAATTTTCTTTTACGTTTTTTTCTCTATCTCTAAAATGAGAAGGTTACTGGAGGAGAAGAAGAAATATGTATAATAAACAATGTCTACAAAACGTGCTGGGAAGTGCACGTGACGTCCTGATCGCATTTGGCACGGGGCAGGTGGCGTGGAGGCGACTGGCGAAGGGGGCGGTGTAGGGGCGAGCGCTGCCACGGATGGCTGCGAAAGGACTCGGGTGATATCGTCATCTACATGAGCGACTTTAAGGCGATCAATGGAAACGGTGTCACGACAACCATCACGATCAATTGTGAAGTTCTTGGGTGTTCGCCGATGCACCTTGGAGGGGCCCCGGGTAAGGTGGCTGCAGTGGCTCGCGTACTTCGTCGCAACGGACGAGCACATGTGTACAAGTGGCCAAATCCTTGTGCATGTGCACTGGCCTGTTCTGTTCACGAAGGGGTGTGGGCTGAATTTTCCGCATGTATTGCGACAGTGTCGAAGCAAATTTCGAAGGAAGGGATGAAGTTGGAGGAGGGGGTGAAACAAATTTACCGGGCAAACGCAGCGTACAGCCTTAAAGAAGTTCTGCTGGTGTGCTTAGGAGGTCAGCCTTCAGTGTGTTTCCGATACCTCAAAGTACTAAAGGGAGTACTTCGCTCCATACCTGGCTAGTGGTGGCACAAAGTGACGCTTTCAGCTGCCTATGGAAACGTTCCACTAAACTATTCGAGGACGGATGGTATGCCGTGGTGCGAAATTGCCGGCATCCAAGAAAGTTTGTCATATTTTCGAATGTTGAGCATTCGAAATGCGAACCGCGGTCCGTCGTAATGGTTGTAGGACATCCGTAATTGGCCACCCAACGTTCCAAGAAGGCGTTCACGACAGTCTCGGAGGAGCAATTCCTAAGCGGGATGGCATCCGGCCATCTTGTAAATCGGTCAACACAGATTAAGATGTAGACGTAACCACGTGAAGGTGGCAAGGGTCCAACTAAATCTAAGTGAACGTGTGAAAACCTGGCATCTGGAAGACCGAATGAGGAAATTGGGCTTCGTGTGTGCTTATGCACTTTGGAACGCTGGCATTGCAGGCAAGCGCGTGCCCAACTACGAACGTCTGAGTTGACTTTAGGCCAAACAAATCGATCCGTTACTAGCTCAACTGTACCTCGAATACCAGGGTGCGAGAGATTATGAAGCTGGTTGAAGATAGCACTCCTCTATGCTAGTGGCACTACAGGTCTTGGAATACCCGTAGTTATATAGCAAAGAATGGTTCCATCTGCATTAGGCAGCGGAATGTTGTGCAGCTTTAAGGAGTAGTGCTGTAAGGTAGCTTGGAAATCAGGCTCTCGCGTCTGGGCTGCAGCTAGGTCACTAAGGTCGACGGAAGCAGGTGTGACTAGGGTGGCGTGGACGCGTGAAAGAGCGTCGGCGACAGGATTGAGGGCACCTGAAGCATGCCGTATGTCGCAGGTAAACTGCGAAACATAGTCCCGGTGTCTGATCTCCCTGGGGGAGTACTTGTCTGATAAAGATCCCAGTGCATACACCAAGGGCTTGTGATCAGTAAACACAGTGAAGAGGTGACCTTCCAATGCATGACGGAAATGGCGTATACCCAGGTTATTAGCAAGTAATTCTCTTCCAAACGTGCTATACCGGGATTCGGCCGGTAACAAGCGTTTGGAGAAGAAACCTAAGGGTTGCCACTTATCATCGACAAACTGTTGCAATACGGCACCGACAGCTACATTTGAGGCATCAGTGAAGAGAAAGTGGCGCTTGAGGTTCTGGGCGGGCTAAAAGAGTAATATTGAATATAGCCTTTTGAAGCTCTACAAAAGCTGTGCGCGCTGCGTCCGTAAAATTGAATTTACGTGTACCGCCTCGGAGTAAGTCCGTGAGGGGTTGAAGAAGTTGCACACAATGAGGGATGAACCGACGATAGTAATTTACTAGGCCGGCGAAACGTCGAAGTTGTTTGAAAGAAGCTGGCTCAGGAAAATCAATGACATCACTTACCTTTGCTGGAAAAACTTGGATGCCAGAATGTAAAATAATGTGGCCTAAAAATTCTATGCTATCCTTTCCAAGTTCACACTTAGCTGGATTGACGGTTACCCCGTGTTGCGTTAAACTGGCAAACAAGGAACATAAATGCTGCACATGTTCTTCTTCGGAAGAACTGGCAACTAATATGTCGTCTAAGTAGGGGTAGCCTAAATCCAGGCCTCTGCATACTTCGTGGATAAAACGCTGGAAAGTTTGTGCAGCGTTTGTAAGGCCAAATGGCATTCGAACAGACCGAAAGACGAGATGACAGCCGTTTTGGGGATATCCGCCTCCTCTACTGGGATCTGGTGGTAAGCGCGGACCAGATCAATTTTACTGAACAGAGTTTTGCCAGAAAGACAGGCTGTCAGATCCTGGATGTGAGGGATAGGATACCTATCGGGGATGGTGACCCTGTTGAGGCCACGGTAATCGCCACAAGGGTGCCAATCACCTGACTTCTTGGGAACCATATGGAGTGGGGAGGCCCATGGACTTTTAGAAGGACGGATTATTCCTAGTTCGAGTATGTGTTCAAACTCCGCCCTAGCTATCTTAAGTTTGTCCGGTGCCAGACGTCTTGGCCTGCACGACACCGGTGGACCTTTGGTCCTAATATAGAGTGCGTGCAAGTGGAAGTGACCGGGAGTGGCTCGTTCGTGGGTCGAATGAGCTGTGGAAAATCCGAGAATAAAGACGCGTAAGGTTTAGGAGTCTCAGGCTGAAGGATAATAGGACTGATGGCCTCTGTGTATGCTTGGGCGCCGTTGACGCTAAGCTTTGTATGGGAGTCGACCAGTTTCCGTCTTCGCGTATCGACCACGAGGTCGAAATGCTGAAGAAAATCGATTCCTAAAATAGCGAAGGGTACGGCTGCAACTTCAAAAACCCAGCGAAATGCTCGCCGGAGACCAAAGTCAAGCGTGAGTGAGCGTTGACCGTAGGTGGGAATTGGTGTGCCGTTAACGGCACGAAGCATAGGCAGGGAAGTGGGGATCGCCTCTCCGGATCGTGGGGGAACCACGCTGACTCCCGCCCCAGTATCGACCAGGAACGTGGTCCTTGAAATTAAATCCGTAATATGAAAGAGGCGACTGCTAGGGAGGGTGCCGGCCACGTTTACCGCCATTACGGGCCGGGTTGAACGTTTCCCTGATTGAAGAGTTCGCATGGAGTGACTCAACGCTTCGCCCGGTTGCCGAACTTGTTGTGGTACCAACACAATTCGTTAGATGCCTGAGGATTACGCGGGGACTTACTCCGACGTCGACGCGAAGGGGATCGTGTCTTAAGGCGGGCGAAATCTCGCCGAAGAGCTGCTATCTCCGCCCAAACCGCGCGCCAATCATTGGGTGGCGGACGAGATGAGTGCTGTGAAGCTGAAAAGCTTGGGATCTCGAGACCCTTTGCCGTACGGTTTGTCACCACTGTAATGCAGACAGGGGAGACGGTCCAAAAACGGTTCTGAATCTCATCAGCGAGTTATGCTGCGTCCAACAAGGACGGGGACTTGGCTGCCGTGAGAATAGCTTTGTGTTAACCGGAAGGTGTTGCATCCACAACTCCTTGAGGAGTGTTTCATCCATGGATAAGGGACCCAGCAACTGTTGCATTTGAAGCAACAAGTCAGACGGTCGCTTATCTCCTAGTTGCAGATCTCTAAAGAGCTGTTGTAGCCGAGATCTATCAGACGGTGTGACCCGTTTGATAACGGTCTCTTTAATGGCTTCATATCTATGTTCGGCGGGTAAATTCAGCAGGAGGTCACGCACTTGCATCGTGACATCCTTGGAGAGCCTGGCCAAGAGTTGGCTAAATTTAGCCTGCTCTGTCGTATCGCGCTGATTGTAGAACTCCACCTCTAAGTACATAAACCACAAAGCGGGTTCCATATCTAGGAACTGTGGAACAGTAATTGTGACTGCTCCGACCGTCGGCTTCTGTTCGGAGTCCATTGCAAAATGAGGCAAAATTTATATATATATATATATATATATATATATATATATATATATGAACGAATAAAATTAAGTAAACTCCCAAAACTCAAAACGGCTTGCCAGAGTTAAGGGGTTTCGGGTTCAATAAATTGATGCAGTCAACCGGGAAAAAAATTGCTGAAAGAAAATAGATTAATAATCGGGTTCACCAAATTGTAGACGATTGGAACGTTCCTGTCTAGAACCGTGCATATTCTCCACAATAACTAAACCAGAAAAACTGATTACGGGACAACGACGTTTATTGCAAGGAGACCGGGAAAGCGAGCTGTAAGCAAAACACAACAGAAGCAGAGTGCGACAGGCCAGTAGCTAGCGACCGGAAAGTGCAATTGTGGCCTTGGACGGTCGGACAAACGAGAACATACAGGCATGCAACCAAACAATGTCAATAGTGTCAACAGTCAAAATAAATAGCAAAATAGTTCGAATACATGGCAAACCAAGAGTGTATCTACAATTTTCAGAATGTTAAAATGACTTCGTGTACATTAGTCCGTTATGATACGCCAAAAGAAGAAAACAAGGAGGAAAGTGAGGATTTAAGCCTACATATATACTAGCCCGCCATAGGCTAAAGCTGTGGTGCGCGAAGCGTTTAAGTTAATGGTTTGCAATTGTGGTCAGACTCTCGAGTTATTTCGGGACGACGGGTTAGTGGTGACGCACCAAAGTATGATCACATCGTTTATCTTTGACTTGCTTGGATAATGGAGACGCTGATTAAAATGGTCCGATAGCAATCTGCATTAAGGGCTTGGGAACGCGTCCTTTTTTAATGCGTACGTGCACTAACTTAACGTGTTCTCAGATATACGCAGAAATACCAGACACGAAATAACAATACAGATAATTGCGGAGACCGAAATATATTGTGCAATAATTACAAATGGTCTCGATCAGCGCTAGACGACACCGATACGCGAAATAGCTAGGAAGGCTAAAGATCCGACGCCGAGCGCACGAGCAAGCCGGTAAAGGTGTTTGGCGCGCATACGCCGACAAGCATGCGAACGAACGAACGCGATCTCATGCATCAGACAGACGGCAGGCAAAGATCTTTAGGGTCCTATGTACAGTGTGAGCTAAGATTTTAGGAAGGATTTTACACATCGTACAGCAGGCAGACCGGGGGTATCTCCAGGTCACTACAGCTACAAATGCTGAGGGGGGGGGGTAGGAAGAATACATCAAGTACCGTTTGGACCGCCATAAACTCACACATTGTACAGTTCTGCTAGTCAGTGTATTAAAATGTTAAATGCTAGGGTAATTTCCCTTTGATCAGGCACTNGGGGGGGTAGGAAGAATACATCAAGTACCGTTTGGACCGCCATAAACTCACACATTGTACAGTTCTGCTAGTCAGTGTATTAAAATGTTAAATGCTAGGGTAATTTCCCTTTGATCAGGCACTCTCCGTTGATTTACTTCTTCTTTATGTCTTTTTAAGTCGTAGTAAGCGTCTGCTTGTTAACCGCATTATTCTGTCCGTTGTTGCCAGCTGCCCGACCTTAAAAATATCTGCCCCTCTTTTCATCGAGTTACATGTTTTGGCAAAGCCAATTTTATTCGTTACCGTATATATGTTCACGACCATTCCTTCTGATTCATCGATTAGGAAGCGAAACTACCAAAATGCCTACTTGATGAGCTACTCGAAAGGTTGAGATACGGTCCTGATGAAGATGTGCAATTTACAGAGAAGTTACAGCGATCTGATTTCTGTTTTCTTTCGAAGCCGATCGGTCAACAACACATTAGCAAACATCACTTGGAACCCTATGACACTTTACCGATGTCGTTTATTAACCATTTTTGTGTCCAACCAAACGAGTGGGGAAAAAACTGTTAACTACCCATTTCTTCTCAAGCCGCTGAAAATATTTTCTGAATTATCACCTTGTCGCAATCATTGGCAGGTTTAACGTTTCTGGCTCTTCTATCTTGTTCAGCTTGTTTCCTTTTCTATATTTCGAAGGTGTTAATCCTTCTAGACCATTATCTGACTCTCTTGTGGTGATTGATGGCCTGGACCACAGTGTCATTTAGTCAGGCTGGTGATAAGCTACTGAACGGACTCACCGACATTCCACTGCGGACATTAGAGTGTATGCTGGATTGAACTACTACTGTTATTTTACTCGACAGCTTAGAGTGTTGAATGCACAGAGGCCTTTTTACTCGAACTGTAAGAGATTGTAGTTAACAACGATCCGCTGGAGAATCTGTGATCCCCAAGCACCTTGATGAAGAGAAGCAAAGACGATTAAGACTGTCGTTATGCGTGTGACGATGTCATTTCATTTAGCGCATGAACTCACATTTGTTCAAACTGTGAGCGTATACAGCAAGTCCAGAAAGTTGGTCCTCTAATCAGCCGATACCTTGCCCACGACGCAAGAGCACACACGTGAAGCAACAAAGTGATGGTGGTGGTAACGACAAGAGATTTGAACTTGGTGATCAAGTGATTGCCAGACGTTGCTGTCGTTTGGCCCGGACAATCCCAAACTAACTCTCACGGACAGGCCTACTAAGCCGGCCAATCAGTCTCGACGGTCCTAATCGGCAACTAAACTATTTTCACGATTGTGATAGAAAAGAATGGTAGCAATTGAGTCACAACAGTGGGTTGGTCGAAAGCACTAGGACTGAGTATAAAACAGCGACCAGAGCTGACTTATTTTCATTCAAAATGTGATTGAATCACCGGCGAAGTCACCTGGAAATACAAAGCCGGTTTTCAGGTACGTGATCGATTGCGTGAAAATCCATGAAAAAATTGGCTCAAGAACTTACGATATTAGATGTGGAATTCCTTGGTACAACGATTGGCATCTTTTCTTACTTTCTAAGATATATGATTAGGATTGAACCCTCTGTTGGACGAGGTCCACCCTTGGCTCGTAAACTCGACAAAATATATAAATGTCGTCAATATCACTTTGGTGTTTCTCTTCACAACTTTTTTTATCTGACTTAACTGGTGACTAGTCTGATCTCACTGTTGTGTATCCGAAACAGTGCAGTCTGTGTATAGAGCACTCCAGTTGGTGCCATCTTTCATGTTTGTTATAGGCCCTTGAGAAAAATGTCGGACCTACCACGGAATAAAAGATTGCTCGGCAGAACTTGAACAAGGTGGCAAACGACAGTCCCAAAGAATAACGCACATGAATCCATAGGTCATCCCGAAGACGAGTGCAACAAGTCATTTCTGCCCGGGACCTTACGTAACACAAAGGAAAAATACCCAGACGTAATGTGATGATAGTTAATGTGATAATAATATATGGTACCCAGTCACTTACAGGTATTCTTTAATCTGGAGGTTAAGATCAGTTACCAAAAACAGTAGCTAAGATTACCTAGTGACCAATACGTGTAGCGGATCAAAGTCGGTGGGCAAAAACTACTGAAGACCATCTGGATTTTTCTGGGATTTTCTGTTCGTTCTGATTGACCAAATTCGATTTGCTTTGGAAGAAAACATTCTTGAATAGAATGAAAATCCCTGGCACGTTCATTCAGGACACCGGGCGGGTAAGAAGTAATTCGGTCGATTAGCGAAAACTGAGGGCTGGTTTTCGTTTAGTGTGTACACTGTGAGAAAAAAATGTACTGATGTTTTTTATAACCCTGCCTAACTGTGACAGTACATTTCGATGTGGGAGATTTTTCGTTGTCTTCATATGGTTGTATGCACGTGACCAATGATGTCTTGGACATACGGAACACATTCGCTTAAAGTGGGGGTAATAAGGATTAAAAACTAAACTGCTTAAATAGGGACGCCGTTCACGATCGAAAATAAATACAACAGAACTGGGAAACTGCGCAGCACGCCCAAAAATATTTGTAACACAGGTAACCGTACGGTAAACATCTGCTTATTCAACGTTGTGCGCCGCGAGACGCGGCTTTACGAATGCGAGACAAGTCACGTGCATGGTGCCGCATGGATGTTGGTAAAAGTACGCGGGGTGAGTGGGTGTGACCTTGACCGCAATGTGGGCTGCATTTGATTGACCAGACCATCGATCGAATTCGACCGATGCCAATTGAGGCGCTACATATAATTTAGTCATTCCGAGGTTACGGTTACTAGGGCTTATCGCCGAACTAAGTGACGATTTATTGATCCGTGTGGGTGTGTTACTTGTCAGCAGGGATGAATCATTTTGACAATGGAATGGTCAGTCTGCTTGGTACACCACCTGAGGCAGCCCTGGGCATGCTGACATGGTACTGCTTTAGTTAACCTAGTGTTGGAATTAACAACTCGTCACCTGATGTGCTTTGTTGGCAATCAGTGTGAAACTGACAATTCAAAAACGAACTTTGCGAATGATACCTTTATTGTTTTGGTCATGACAAGCGCGCATTTCTATATCATTTGACCACACCTCGCTATTGTAGTGGATACAACCAGAGTCGTCTTTGGCTGAAGGGAACGGCGCAAGGGAGTTATTTAGAGTAGTGGGGTAGGCTTTACTGCTTTGAAGTGTGTAACAAAGATAGTCTGAACGTGTACAGTTAACATCGGTTAACATTCTAAAGATCACAAGTGTGAATTAGGTTGTGTTTTGGAAACCTGAAACTCGTGATGGCTAAGTGGCAACTAAGCTTGTCTGCTAACCACCCGGCCGCGCGTACTAGCCTGCTCCTGTCGGAGGTTGGGCAGCCTGATAATATTAAGTCCTGTGCCAGCTTGTGAATCATGATAGCAAACTTCTCGTGATGTTAAAACCTAAAACTAACTCCTTTCGGTTTTCGAAACATGACAGTAACTATCAGGAGGGTGATCCACAAATGTCACATGACAATTAACTAAGATATAACATGACTGGTAGAATAAGCAGTCACGAGTGGTGAATAGAGTCATCATCATTTGTTAGGATTGGACTAGAAACTGACATCGGGTCCCTTAAGCAGAAACGTGATTTTGATGCGTAGTTTGAAGACTAGCTTAATAATAATCCAAACCAACGATCAGAAGAACACTGGCTATAGCAGGAGAGTAGGTTACTCAGAGTAAATGTGGCTTCCAGTTTATCAAGAGAGAGAATGTTCGAGGTCGAAGAGTTTTTCCACAGCTTCTTTTTAACACTGCAGTGTGTACTTTCCTTCAAAAGCTAGAGTTGATCAGCTGTGATCCAATGGAGTCTCTCAAGTAGAATCTGATCAGAATCGATTGGACCTCCAACATGAATACCCCCCAGATCAACCAGTTAATCACTTTGACGATCAGTCCATCGACTGATAACAGAATTCCGCTGTGAACACATTGTGATGGGTTGATAAATGGTACTTAAAGTCAATGCTACCCTCGTCCTAGTGTACGTAAAGAAATAGATATGGACTTACCAGATAGCTGCGTCAATGGGAACAACATACGTGATAAAAACAGACCCAACATTATTCTCCTGATGGCACCTTCCGAAAAAAAAGAAGTTATCTAGTTAAATGAATAAATTAGTGCCCACCGGGCAGATTATCAAGAACTTTGAATCTAAATGCAAGTTTCGTAAATAGCCTCAGTCATTTTACATAGTATGTAAGCCTATTATTGTTAACCTTATCCTTCCACACATCTTGCCATCTGAATAGGTGCAGCAGAAGTGTGTTTAACGTTTGTAAACATACTACATTTATACATAAGGATACATGATGAACGAAGATGGTGAACGCTGCTACTGTTAATATGGAGTAGCACATTAATCTATATGCAACCATTTGGTGGATATTCACATTCTGCTTTTCTGCCTCTTCCATACCATAGTGAATGTGCGTCTTCCATGACTAGACCACATAGCAGCTATCCTTCGCAAAGTGTTGAATGACGTTCCCACCCAAGGTCGTTGTAACTGCGGCAACCCGCCCATGTCTTCTTACTGACTGAACATTTTGCTCCGATATCTCGGCACCTTCAAACTAGTCTTCGTGTGTTTCTATACTTAACGGCCTATAGAACATGTAAACTGGATATCACTCACAAGTGGTCTCAGTCCTCGCACTCTCATAGACCTCCCGGTGAACTCTGCGAAAATAGGTGAAGAACTCGAGTTTCACTCTCTTTAAAGCTCTTCATTACAACACAGACATTGGTTGTAGCTTATTTTTGCACCGCCTTGACTCGCTATTGAAGTTTATTCTTTGTTGTCCTGGTTAAGAAGGAACTGAAGTGGACGCGACACAACGGAATAAAACTATGACGGCCGTCACTTTCGAGCAGCTTCAACAGTTGTTGCTGTAACGACTGATAGCGATCGGAACTTTACCCTGTGTCTTTTGGCTGAGCCTACTGAGGATGTTTTTATGCTAACAGAATTTAGGACGTCACTTTAGACACCTTTTATGACCATAGTTCAAAAATGTATTTTTGTCTACCTTTTTTGATTTTGTTTTCCCAGGTCAATCAGAACAAACCACTGACCAATGTATTTTTTTAGATAAAGCTACAATTCCACTTACTTGATATTGGTTCCGACTAGGCTGGCTGGAGTTGACATGCTAATTGTTGTACCTCCACTAGAGACGACGGAACAAATTCTGCATTACTCAATAGAAGTATCCGGCTGATCATTTAGATATTATTCTTTCTCCATGTCGAATAGGAAGCGGATGGATTACTGGACAACGGTCACATCACAAGAAGTGCGCTGAACAGTTGAACATTTTACCTGACCAACAGAAATATTTGGTTTGGCTACCGTAGTAAGTGAGTAGGGTGTTACAGCATTAGCCAGTAGATTACGCTATGTTCGGAATCCAGTACAGTGATCTGTCAAAGTTAACCGCGTGTACCAGGATATAATCACTCGGCACAACTTCAGCGGCCTCTGACACATGCGCGAGTCAAATTTGATTTAAACCTAATGAGTGAAAATGAGAAATAATGGGTGGATAAAATACTAGTAGGCGTTTCCTCTCAATTGTTTAGGACTTTCACGGGGAAACAAGACCATGTAATTAATTGGTGTACTTTGCCTCTGAGAAAGAAGTCTCTCAATTTGTCATCTGAAAGAGACCAACTCACTACATATCATATAGTGCAACATACACCTTTGATAAGGGATTGCCGATGGTTAGGGATTCTTGAGAAGATGGCAATTCAGTGGCTCGAGGGATTTGGTTATCTATCTGAATCGCGTGTGAAGTGAATGCAACCATTGAAGCGAGACAATGAAAGCCGCGAAAGTACGGTTCACAGGGATACAACCACACCCTGGCTGGAAACTCGGTTATGCGTTTCTAAGATGCAGGTTTCTTGAATTTTTATGTTTTAGTCTGGACTCAAAGTCTTGTTGCATTCAACCTTACCTTCCAAACATAAGTGTCAACCACCGATGTACTGCTCTCGATTAATCTGACGTTGTGTGTTAGGGTACATATTCAGCCGCTGAACAGTATATGCTTTATTCCGACCTCAGGCCGCTCAACAGTTCACTAGGTTCTGATCACCTTTCATGGTTTTATTACGCACCCCCAACTTGGATTTTCTCATATTCCCTGTGCATATGCTCCTTAGATGTTTTTTCTACCTTCTCTCTTTTTGATGTGTGTAAAAAACACATTTCGACCCTAGTGTCCCAAATTTCACCGAATATTCCCCGTATAACGCTGTTTGCATTCTTCTAACTTGGTGCGTTCTTAACCAATTTGTTTGATCCCTGCTCCCCAAAGTTTATATCAAGAACGAACGCTTGAGTTCAATTTAACTCTCTTCCAAAGAGTGCCGGTAGCCTACACCCGCCGGCCCTAGTTCCCAGCTGAAGGGCTCGGCGACGAACTTGCCTTTGCATTTTACGTACATGTAGAAATCAATCACCCACGCTATCGTACTTTGACCGGTCAGTGATACATTGTCAGCCTCCAAGTTTGCAGGTCCAATCGATTGGCTCACATTTTTGGCCATTTTAGATGGTAAGGAACTCAACAACTGTTGAGTATCTAGTCAATCACACTGATGCGGATAGATTCAGCTGAATTACGCTCCATCCGTCAACTGATGAAGTCAAGAACATTGATCGAGTTTAGCAGTGCATATAAACTGTTGTATCGTACAAATAAGTAAAGTGAGATGGATATTTCCTGAACTGTGGGGGTAACCATTTTGTCGATGGCTAATAAGTGGTGAGGTGGATCTGAAGATATACGAACCGACTCGGCCTTTAACAATCACGGAGGATCAAAGCGTTGAACTAAGGCTATGTATCGTGACTTCGGTACTTTCCATTGGTGATTCTCACTCCCAGGATCCCCAAACTCGTGGTGAAGCAGTTGGGAGATCGTAGTGAAAAAACAGGTGGTTTTGCGAACGAACTTTATTTAATGGTTTACTCACCGTACAACAGATAGACTTCAACAAACAGAAGTGGAGATACTAAAACGACGAAGTTCAGATAAATTTTAGCACATTCACACTCCAGCCCCTGAAGAAGACGTATGTCCACAGGAAACTTCACCAGCCTTGAGAATAAAAACGGGCATTGGACTGGTTCGATATCATTCGTGACGGTATCTGTTGAGACAACTGATGGGGTTGTGGTACCTACGTCGTCTCTCTAACCTTGATGCTAGTGAGTTCTAGTGGATGTACATTTCAAAAAGTAATAGGAATGGATAAAGTGGTAATAAAAAAACTGTCACTTCGTGAAAATTTTAGGATTTTGTGGACGACGAAGTTGATCTCACTACATGCGCATAAAGGTCTGCCGATGACAGAAACAGAGGGGCACTTATTCTTAATAAGGAAATTATCTAAGGTGCTTGACAAGTTTAAGTAGATTATTGAAAGTGATCTGCAAAGTCAGCCCGGCGGCAAACACCGGCGGGCCTCAGCACACCGAAAATTGCAATCAAATTTAACGCTATGGGTATCGAAAATTCGTATTTTCTGAAATTACAGTCAAACACCAATACCGGCAGAAAACCATCTTAACGTACTAGGACGCTAAATCGTTTAAACTGAATTGATTTTGAAACAATGGTTCCCATCGATAAATTTGAAAAAAGCCAATAGTAGCATGTAAGATGTCTTGCGCAATGACATTTCGTTCGCATCTCATCGGTTACTTTTGCGAAATTAACATACACTTTATATAGTTAAGGGGCAAGCAGCTAGGCGAAACCAATCTAGAAATATTTGAAACAGTCAGTCAGGTGACCAAAGCGGGAGCAGTAAAATGCAACTGATTGATAATTTTGATGCA
>QNGE01002642.1:0-91626 GCA_008508345.1 Paragonimus westermani
CAGATTGCGCGTAACTCGGTGTGCACTTGAATCGTTAGCGAATGATTCAATAGTCATCACCACAGCTAGTAACTCTTAATGGACTCATGAGTATTGATGAGGGGTCGGCGAACTTTTTGGGAAGATTGTATAACAGGATTTTCAACCAGACAAGCTAGGCTGCTCATACGTGAACAGATAGGTTGGTATAGGCATGAACACTGTACACAAANGGATTTTCAACCAGACAAGCTAGGCTGCTCATACGTGAACAGATAGGTTGGTATAGGCATGAACACTGTACACAAACGACCAGTAAATATTTGCTGACGCGGCAGGGTACGCACGGGCGTCTTGGAACGTCCTACAAGCAGAACAGCACAGCGATTGTATGATTGAAGCTGGGAGTTTTGCGGTTATCATCTCTAGGGTTAAGGGTGGTAATAACAAATTCTCACACATCCGTTATCGAACCGTATATAATTAAATACCTCAGAAGCAAACTGATGGACTCCTCAGGTTTCCCTGTCACGTTCCTCAGCGCATTGGGAGGAGTAACGTCAGGACCATAGGAACTATCCATAACCTGCGGTGGCATTCCGAGAATGGCTTTGGACAAAATGTGTACAGTGTTCATGCCTATACCAACCTATCTGTTCACGTATGAGCAGCCTAGCTTGTCTGGTTGAAAATCCTGTTATACAATCTTCCCAAAAAGTTCGCCGACCCCTCATCAATACTCATGAGTCCATTAAGAGTTACTAGCTGTGGTGATGACTATTGAATCATTCGCTAACGATTCAAGTGCACACCGAGTTACGCGCAATCTGTTCATCCAGCAAATGCCTCTCAATATTCAACGACAGAGCAAATATATCCTCGAAACAGTTAACTAGATGGCGCTCGTAATAACTGGATTTAGTGCGGCATTAATTGAATCAATGTACAAGAGAATTGTCTCTCCCCTCGAATGTGAAAATCCTCAGAAATCAAAGTGACAATCAAGGACCGATCAACAATGGTGGACGATAAAACGGGTTGGGCTCACTCGAACAAATGGTCATTAGTTTGGTCAGGGCAAAATGACTGTTCATGCATCGAGAAACGACGGGAATCATATGTTACTCAAGGAAAAAGTATGGGAGAAAATGTCTAATTTCGGTATTTAGAAGTTTACAGGGCTCGGACTGAATAGGAGTAAGGGAAACGGTCAGAGTAGGTTGTGCAAGCACAACGATGAGTAATGCATCTCAATTGGGGAAGAGAGTAAAGCGTAGGGCCACCTTTCAACATGAAGCAAACCTCAGCAATCTCAAAATAACGCAACAAACCTAGACAAAATCAACAATGACAAATGATTAACTCCAACGCTTTTCAAATCCGCCTGCGCGTGGGTTGCATCCGTTTGACCAACCGTAGATTCTCACATCTGCTCAGTTCCTGATTTTGAGCGGACGCCATCTTTCGTGTTGTTTCTCATGTTGTATCGCAATGCATTTCGACACTGTCCCCCTGTCCGCTCAGGCACACGGTGTCCCAGCTCTTCCTGCTCGTGATCCATCGACCACCTTATTCTTTCTCCGGAAACAAACATCCAGTAGAATCCTGGGCTTTCCACCGTACATAAGTTGAGATGATGAGCTCTGGTTGAAGCCATCCGAAGAACCTATGGTGTTCTGAGAAATTCACGTTGTTGTTCATTCACATGTTCACTCGTTTGCGTTTTCACCGTGCCGTTATCAGGTGCCGGTGGTCGGAGCACGGGGCGATAAAAAACACCACCCGGGATTCGTACGGATGTGAGACGTCTTTTCCCATCTGGGACACCGGAACCTTACCGTTGGTCGTCAGTTTTTCAGCTGCCCCAACGCAACACATAAACGAGTCAACATCGTTGGAAGCAAAAGTGACTTGCTTTTTGCTGGGTTATTTCTTTACCCAGAGCATTTCAAAACTGCCTCTTTACTCCTCCATTCAGCTTGGTTGGTATTTCCTTGCCCCCAATACACATCTGGGTTTGGGCTGCAAAATATGTGATCAGAGCACAACATCCTTGTTTGCAGTTCAAATTCGTGTATCGGCAAGCGGCCATACCAACACCTAGCTTAGCAGCATGAAAAGACCCTTCCGGAGAAGACCTGACGGTGGCTGGTTTTCGTTGTCGTTTTTATTCGCTACATCGATTGCTGGCATTGCGTGATGTAACCTGGCGCCGCCTATCTGACTGCCAACACTTTGAGTCTTCAATAACCCATCGCGCAACCTTCCCGACTGGAATTACATCCCATCTAATCGTTTCGATAGCCACTCCATTCACTCCATTTACAGTTGACGCACTGACCCAGTTACCTAATGCTGCGATTTTCTACTGTCTCTCGAATACAAATTCTCTTCATGGACTGACTCATATCACGAAAGCCAGGAAAACGTCTAGGAGAAAGGCGGTGAGATAAATGTCGCACTAGATTACAAAGTGAAACGACGACAGTAAGAGGGTTGTCGCCAACTCACCTTTATAGATTGGAATTTATTTTCAAAATTTTCATGGCCCACGTCACCTGCCCAGTTTTCTCAAAATAACACCACTTGTTTTCCTTGCGACTTACTTCCATATGGGTAGGCGGTGTGAAATCACAACCGGGATGTGAATACCCGTTATTAAACGTGATTAACCTACTCACATCTTCCCCTACACCTCCTACAGCAACTTTCAAATGAAACGGTCTATCACCGGCCTCTCCTCTGTTACCTACTTTATCTTCTCTAGGCCCAATGTCGACTGCTCCACCAGACGTTGATGAACCAGTGGCTGTTAAGTGTGTCTCTGAACCTAGCAGCATAAAGACTGTCGGTTAACTGTTGTTGGCCTTGTTCGTTGTTAATATCCTTGACCAGTGCAGTTCACGCCTCTTGACATGCTAATGTTGCCTTGGCTGTTCGAAGAAAACAGTCAATCTTCACTCGCCAGGTGACCATTACCCTGTGTTGACCCGGACGTCTACTGGTTTTTCCAACAACGCTTAGTCTACTCGCAAAAGTTATGGGTAAGTTTGGTCCATGATGGTCGCATCTGTAACCAACGAGGACCTATAAACTTTGAGCCCCTCGAACAACCGATTCGGATCCAAGAGAGGAAACGGTAGTACTGGCGAGTTTCTCAATAATGCGGTGCTTACTTTCGAGAAAATTATCGTGGACTAAATGCAGTAAACTAATAATAAACCTCGATATTGAATCCGCCGGACACAAGTTCCGAGATGAACGGTTCACTTAAATAGGATCGATCGCAACATTCGCACAGTGTCGAAGCGATCCAGCGCAAATGAAATCAGGGTATATGAAAACAAAGATCCGGTAATGGAAAGCAAGGACAAAAATCTACGCAAGAACAAGTATATACGAGTGAACGATACTAATATTCAGCAGTACACAAAGACTAACATTCGCGGAGGAAATGATTTGTCACGCGCGTCGCTTCAGTGGTTGTATGAGGTTTTGCAAGTGAGGCCCGTAGTCACCGCCAAGAAAAATGTCAATGTAAGAAGAATAATCAACAAGAAAGAGAAAAATAAAGACAGGGAACGTGGTCATCAACTTCCTATAAACACAATGCCCATCAAACACTCTACGTTGGCGGACGCTTTAACACCCCGAGTTCTTTAGAAGGTACGCATTGTCTTTCCCTGTTCTACTCACCGCAGTTACAACAAATTGTGACCGTTGAACTTGTACGTTCTTACCTGTAAAATGACCCGGCTACCGCGGCTTTGTTCTAAACACTCGGACGTATGCAGCGAAAATTCTTTCGGGATTGCACGAACCTTACTTTCTAATTCCCGCCGCTCGTGTGCTCACGTTGATGATTCAGTATCTGAGTCAGTATGTCTTCTAGGTTTCAGTTTGAACCTCCATTGCAGTCGTACCTGTTCCTGTGTATTTCGTGGGCGTTGTTCTTCGTGGACTTCTGCCTGTTGAGTCGCTTCCGTTCAATGATGACTTGTGTGATTTATCGTTTGGCTCGTGATCCATTGTGATCATTTTTTGCGAGCTATGATGTCGTCTTATCCACGCACTGAACTATACCATTGGCCGTTGATTCAGTCGCTTATCCGGTCTGGTTGCTGGCTACAAGGTGGGAACTCATGTATTACGCCGACTGATTATCTTCAGATAGTTCTCAAAGTTGAGCATAGTTCATCCAGTAACGCCCCAGTTAAGTAGTCTGGGCAGTGGGGTCTGTCAAGAGCGTTTCCTAACTAACCCACATCACATGTTACTGCCCCCTGATCTAAAAACGTAGTGAGAGACTGTCAATGTCCTTGCAGAACCTTCTCCAAGGAGTGGTCTTCTGTCTAGTGGCAGCCTACCTGGAAACTGTCAGGGGCTAAAAACGCTGGACCACAATCCCTTACAGATGTAATTCGCCTTTGCGTCAGATCGGTTCAAAAGGATAGTAGCAAAAAATGGGTTGGATGATCGGATAATAATGAATCATCAGAATGGTGGTAGAGATGTATAAAACAAAAGGTAAAAATGGGAAACAGGACAGTGATGCACGTATGAACACAGCCTATGACGATGTTTTCAAACGCACTGAGTCCATTTCGTGCAACTATACCTCAACAAAACATTTTTTTCCCACATCATACTGACGGACGTGTTATCGCTGACTATTCCGTGTTACACAAACATGTTTGTGTGAGCATGTATACATAGCATCAGCAAGCGACGGCATACTCGGCGGTATTCGTTTCACATTTACTCGTCACGGTGGTTGAAGCCACGCGATCCCAAGTACAAAATATAGCAGGTGGGACATGCTGCATCATGTGGTGGTATCATCCACACATCACGTGTATCCGACGGAATAAGACCAGAATTCAAGAAAGCGGAAACCTTTTTGTCCACTTACTCGTTGCTTATCAAACAATTGGTCAGCTAGCACGGATGTGGAAGCCTCGGTTCTGGAAAAATGGGAAGACACCTATGGTAAGATCTGCAATGGAAAAACACTTAAATCTAAGGCAAGTAGTTCAAGATGGGGGTGTAAAATTTCGCAACATGAATAGGATAAACAGAAGGAAAAACGAGGGGCTGAACTGATTAAAAATATTCCCCGCACAAAACCTTGAAAAGGGGAGGGAAAAGCAAGAACGAGAGGCTGCAGTGACCCAGGTGTCTGTAGAGGCGAGCAGGTGATTAGCTCAACGGCGGTGATCGTTAGTTGATACGAACAAACGGACAGATAAAATTCACATGACTTCCTTAAGCTCAAACCACTCGTTAGTCCTTCGTTAAGGTTGTGCTACGAATAAGTTGATGAATTTCCAATTCGAGATGGCCGTCTCATCGCTACGCCATATGAACATGTCAACATGACCTACAGCACCGTTGGTTTCCATGCGTAAGACACACTTAAGTTTGAGTTTTTACTATTGTTGCTCATTGAAATTTAGGGATTTTTCCATATCTCATTTCTATAGACAGTGCGGATTAAAGTTAGGTCGCTCCGGGGTAGAAAAGCAGTATCACAACTCAAAGGACTCACCGTAGATAACAACTTGACAGCTCTGTTTTCGTTAGGACGCACCCAAAATAGGCGAATGGGCACCAGCATGGATTCAGTTTTGTCAGTATGTGCACGACGAGACACCTGAGCGTTTGAAACCAAGTTTGACCATCGAATACCTGGGATGAGTTTTGAACATTATGGATGGCAACAAGTAATATAACGCACACTTAACTGGTGGAGTGTTCATCTCACCAACTCATATTGATGCGGACAGCACAAATAAGTTGCGGGCGGATGGCCCAATGACCACTTTCAGGCCGTGAACTTTCCAGACCTCAAAAGCAGCAATATCTTCTCTAACACCAGCTATCAACTCTAGGTCCCTGGACAAATCTTCCCACAGGTTGCTACCAAGTAGTAATATTTTGTACAACTATCGATGATATCCCACTGACTCCAATTTCGGCTGCAAAAACAGCACCTCCGTCTGAAGAAGGCTGAAAGAAAGAAAATATGTAGCCTGCGTTGCCATCTAAACCGGGTTTGGGCGTCGTGGTCGAGAGAGCCATGATCGTCCGTTGAAGTGTAGATTCGGTGTGTATGTACGGCGCTCCATCATCTGCTACCAGAAGGATGCGCTGCGTTCGTATACGTCAGTGATAAATGATGACAAACATTAAGAATTCAAAAATTTACATCAGTGTAACACTTGACTCCAGCGTCACCCTTTAATTCTTGAACAGTAAATCTTAGCAATGCAAGCAAATATGAAATAAATAGGGTTGATGCTGAGATACAATCCTGCTTCCTGCTAGGGGCAGAGTGAAATTCATAAGAGGCATTGATACGTAATTACGGACATTGGAGCGTCATCGACGGACATTCAAAAACCAGCGTCTGAATATTTGGCAAACTGCACGCATAAGACGGTTGTGCGAACCGCTCAGCATTCGGTGACTACGTCAACCCACGGAAAAATGGTTTTTATTCAAAGTCTAGTTATTTCCAGATCGAGTCAACCAAGGTGGCTCTGATCACAGACTCGAGCAGGCTATTTCATGGATCAATGACATTTCGTGGTTCTAGTTGTATGCAGCCTTATTACGCATCACATAGAGATGATCCATGTTGGGAAGTTTCGTGGCAGATTAAAGAGATCTTGATATTACGTAAATGTAACCATTGACGACATTTTTGGCTTCCTTCATGCTTTCATGAAGTCGTTTGTGTCTAAGGAAAACAACCCAACTTTTTCAGTCCGGTAGCACAATCTCTACCATCTAGATGACCAACCACACTGGTGACAGAAACTCGCAACTCCTCTGTTATTCTGGGATCAAGGTTTGGCTGCCCTACATAGAACAGAGGTTTTATACAGAACAACACTTGCTCCGAGGTTCCCGCAAGACATTGATTTTCTGGGCCAACATTAGGACGTTGTGGCCCCATGTTTTCAAGCAAACGTATTTCGGACTGTGGAGTTAAGATAATCCCATATGAAAAGCCCAAGAATCATGATTTCGTTTTTCGGCGTAACCCACACTCCTTTACTCTCTCCCGGAGGAGGATGACAGAATTAACTAAGCCCATTCAGCTACATTTCGCTTAAGGTGCCAGTCACTGAGCATCAATTTCAGCTATTAGCGCATTTCCAGGCTATGTTCTATACAGGAACTCAACTGACACGAGTGGTCTGTTGACCTCATTTACAAGGGGGGCCATGCAAAGTTACTCTCAAGCCAACGATGCTCACTGGTATGCATACTAAGTGATGTCCGCCTTCCTGCTTATTATCTCGGAGGCGCGAAGGTACAAATATCTTAACAGCAAGTTATTTCTTTTACATGGCGGCCAAATCGCGGCACTGTTTTCAAGAGGTGTTCAAAGGTGGCTGTTCAAGGGAATTGGTGCAACAAAGGTTGAACTGGCCGGGAAGACAGATAGGTGACGTTCGAATATTGCCCAATTGTTTCGCACTCGGTTTGACATTCTGATCACTCCAGAGTGCAAAACAAAGACCGTTACGGGCTTTTGGTGTAGAACTTGTTGGATTGGGTAGCTGTCGTTGTGGGCTTCGATTACACGCACTTATGTCACTGCCCTCCTGTTCACGCCGGCCTACAAAGGAGCGATTAAATAGTATAGTAACGCAAATCTGCGAGATGGCGGAAAAACACTGCCAGTGTTAAGTTCGTGCAAACTTTTAGGTGCCATCATCAGCCAATAACGAAAACGGTGATTGAATGTTGAAGAGCAATGGATACTATCCAAACGAATAAAACCTCAGGGTTTTTCACCGAAAGTGCTCAAGGTCAGCGGAGCGGCATGCAGTTCACTGCAGAGTACACTAGAAACTGAAACCATAACAAACAGAATCCCTAATATGTGAGCACTTGAAACCAACTGCGTACTGTTCAGGGCAGAAAGACTCATGAAGCAGTTGGGGTTGGCCGGCCGGAAAAATGAAGTCCTACAAAAGGAGGTGATGCCAGAGGGAAACTACAGTGACGACTCACCCACGATTTGGGGGGCGAAAAGTTGACCGCTGATAGGTGTACTAATTTAATCGGCCAACCGACGAAGCGGCCAAGGGAATGGAACTGCAAGCGAATCATGATGATGACGAACGCATTCAGAAGTATGCGGGAAAATAAGCAAAAGTGTCACTTGTTGAATCTTCAGCTAACGATCCGAGTTCACGCCGAGTTCCGCGTGATTTAATAATGCAATACGTACCCTCCTTAATATCCATCGCGGGGAATTTAATTTATCTTCGAAACGGTCAGTGAAAAGAAGCTCGAAAAAAGGTGTGTTCACCACGGTGCCAACTGAAACAGTGTGCAAGCAGTTTAAGCCCCTCACCTCGAGTGTCAGAAGTCCTCAAGAGCTGCTCCTACAACAAAATCATCAACATGGAACCGCGTAGTAATAGGAGACGATGAAAATAGAATTGAGTTAACAGGAATAGAGTTATTGGTTTGGTCAAATCAAGACGAATGTATTCGCATCCTGAAGTGGTCGGAAATGTATGCTGTTCAAAAAAGGATGTTGAGGAAAAACGCCTAATTTTGGCTTCCAGAAATCTACAAGGCTCAGAAAAAATAAGAGTGAAAGAACTGGAAAGAGGAGCTGATGTGAGAACGGAGACGACTGACACGGTTTTTGAAGTGAACAATAAAACGCGGAGCTACCTTTCAAAGTCAATCAAACAAACTTCACAATCCCAAAAATAATGCAAGTGAGAGTGTAATACCAACACTGGACATCAAAAACCAGTTGATTTTTTAAACTCAGACCGGCGATAATAATAGTAGTGAATGGCCAGTCTAACAGAGAGACAGCCACCTTCTGTTCTGCTCGTAGCCACTTGGCCTCACTCCGCAGACGCTCATAGGAAACAAAGTAGTCTGGTGTCCCATCTTACAGTACCACTCGAAGTTCCCGCTAGAACTTTTCTCGCGTGTCTGTCACCATCAGGAAATAACTCCGTGATTACACCGTAAGACCAAACACTCCTGTGAGCATTCTCATGGATAACAACACCACCCAACTGAAGCTCACACAAATTCAGCCACTTGATTGTAATCTGTGATTGGGGTAGACATTCACGCCGCCATCGTCACCAAAACACAAGACAACTGTCGAGCTTGGTCCCATCTCTTGGTGTAACGTCTATATATGTCACCTCACAAGCAATAAGCAGTTCAATGATTGTTCTCTGGGTTAAAAATGATAGGGCTCATGTTGCTGAAATAAAATATGAAAGGGAAAATGTCTAATATTGGTATCGAGAGTTTCAAACGGCCTGAATTTTCTAACGGTGACAGAAGTGTTTGCAACAGGTGAAGTAGGATTAGAGGTGGACGATGTTAACTTTGTCAAGATTTTTTGCGTTATTTTGAGATTGCTGAGGTTTGCTTTATGTTGAAAGGTGGCCCTACGCTTTACTCTCTTCCCCGATTGAGATGCATTACTCATCGTTGTGCTTGCACAACCTACTCTGACCGTTTCCCTTACTCCTATTCAGTCCGAGCCCTGTAAACTTCTAAATACCGAAATTAGACATTTTCTCCCATACTTTTTCCTTGAGTAACATATGATTCCCGTCGTTTCTCGATGCATGAACAGTCATTTTGCCCTGACCAAACTAATGACCATTTGTTCGAGTGAGCCCAACCCGTTTTATCGTCCACCATTGTTGATCGGTCCTTGATTGTCACTTTGATTTCTGAGGATTTTCACATTCGAGGGGAGAGACAATTCTCTTGTACATTGATTCAATTAATGCCGCACTAAATCCAGTTATTACGAGCGCCATCTAGTTAACTGTTTCGAGGATATATTTGCTCTGTCGTTGAATATTGAGAGGCATTTGCTGGATGAACAGATTGCGCGTAACTCGGTGTGCACTTGAATCGTTAGCGAACGATTCAATAGTACTCGAATTCCTCAACATCTGATCGCGACGTTTACACTGTAAAATTGACGAATAAGAACGCAATCCAGCCATGAAATTCCGTCATTCTGCATGAATGACGATGTCGGACATTGTGGGAGGTTTAACCGGCCCTAACAATCATGGCTCTATCGAGGCTGATTCTGCCGTCCGTGACCAGCGTTTTTATTCCGGACGATCAAGCATTTCTTTATCTGTCGAGGCTGCCGCAATGTCTCATGAACCATTCCCCATGTCGGACGAGAATCATTTGAATATCCATAACCATCGTGATTTCCCGCTTTCTGTTAATCCTAATTCTTCAAAGTTTACGAACAATATTTTCATGCCAAATGTTTTGAGTGATTCTGAAACCTCTCCTAATCCTAGGGTCCCACCTGAACCGAGTGCTGCTGATAATGATTGTTGTTTGTTTGCGGCCCCTAGAACTTAGCAGGGATCTGGCCCAAGGGTAGCGATAGGGACTGTGGTAGCCCCACTGGAGAAGATGAAGTGTCCAAATCCCGTGCTGTTTTGCCAGTTTTGCTTAATCGTGCTCTGATGAATGTTTCTAATGAAGCTGATCTTGAAGGCAGAAAAGCTAGAACTGAGACCCAGACTGCTTGAACTCCATAAAAGACAGGGTAGGGCCGCGAAATCTGAGCCTGTCTCGACAGCCGGTACTAAGTTTTGTACACCATGCCACCGTGGTAAATCGAGGGCCTCCGAAACAAACCCCTTTTGTTTAGACCCTGTCGAGTTGTTAGGGCTAGCTCTCAGACCTTTGATTCTTGGAGCTAGTCTTCCGAAAATTGAAGTGGATAGTTTCGATGAGTCCCCGAAGAACTACTTTACCTTTCTCATAAATTTCTAAGGTAACGTGATAGACAAGTAAGTTGACGAAGGATCGAAGCTTTCGTACTTGTTGCATTATTGTCGCGATAGGGCGAAAGAGACAATTAGGCACTGTGCACTCTTGCTCAAGGAGGTGGGTTTTACAGAGGCTATGAGGATATCGCACCAGCAGTTCGGCCGCCGACATGATATTATGCATGCGGTAAGTAAGGAGGTTTTCATGGGTCCTAGGTTAGTCGCTGGTGACGTTGATGGCTTGCATGGACTAGACAGCCAGATTAAGGCTGTCAAGCAATGTTATTGCAGCTAGGTTGCGGTGCAGAGCTAAACTGCACAACAAACCTCATTAAAGCAGTTGAACGATTGCATCATCATCTGCAGGAAAGATGGGCAGAAGTTGCCGAGAGTATAACTGAGTATGGGAGGGAACCTAACTTTAGCGATTTGTTACGTTTTGTGGAGAAAAGAATGGCTGTCAGTGTTAGTCAGTGTGGTCAGTTGCCTGCTCGCTCAAAAACTAGGAAGAGTAACTCAGCATCCTCTGGACATTCTGGAATCAGATACTCGAGGTGCAACGTCGAATTAGGTGTGCCTTACGAGAAGGTGAACTTTAGGTGTCCGGTTTGTGGGGGCAATCACGATATACCCGATTGCGGTTGGTTCAGCAGTCCGTCTTTGCAGCAACCAAAGCAATTCTGGAGAACACCGGACGCTGTTTTGTTTGCCTAAAAGCGAACCATATGGCCTAGTCTTGTAGAGTACAGATACGATGTGCGGTACCGGGTTGTGGTCGACGCTATCATACGTTGGTCCATGAGGATAAGCCCGAACAGGGTAAGGAGGAGAGGACAAAGTCATCCTTGTGCGGTGCTACGTCCAATGCAAACGGTGTGCGTCTGGGTTTCGTCTCGATCAGGTTGGTTGGCCCGAAAGCGTCAGTGACAACGTATGCCTATCTGGATAACGGGCCTGACACTACATTGCTCGATGAATCCATTGCAATGACAATTGGTCTACAGAGCTAGCCCTGCCAGATGATGTTCCGCACTCTACACGGAACTTCTACAACATCGTGCAATAAGGTATCCATTGAGTTGCAATCGTTGGATCAGGAGCATTCCATCACAGCTGATTCAGATTATACGGTAAAACGGCTGCCACTGACTCAGGCTGACGTTGTTCACCAATCAGAAGTAGATAGATGGAAGCACCTGAAGGGTGTTTCCTTCAAGAGTTTAACTAGAACTGACGTGGGGATTTTTTCAGGAAGCGATGTCCCTGAAGTATACTGGATGCTGGAGCAGAGACTGGGCAGCATCAATGAGCCTTATGCGGGTAATACCATTTTTGGCTGAAGCCTCCGAGGTCCATGTCACACCAAAGCCCGGAACGAACACTGTGTCAACCTCATTGTAGTACGTCCGGTATCGTTGGATGATCCGATCCGAAGGTTGTATGAGTTGGATTACACTGACGGATGCATTTCGGAGGACAAAGAGCCTTATGTGGAGGACAAGCGAGCATTGAATATGACTGATAGCAGTGTAATACTCAGGCAGGTCACTTTGCGATAGGTTGGCCGTGGAGACAAGATGGATGGGTATTGCACAACAATAAGGAGATAAAGACAGCCGTTCTATCGTCCAAGCCGAGGTACTTCCTTATCCGTGAGTTGACTCCAATACGTAACGTTTTACTATGGACAGATTCTACAGTAGTGTCGCAATACCCACAGGGCACCTCATCGCGTTTGGCAACTTTTGTTGCCAGAGTTATAGGACTCATATACGACCTTACTTCTGTCTCACGGTTGAAGCGTGTGCCTTCAGAATTAAATCAGGTCGATGTGGCCTCTGGGGGAGTGTCACAGGCCTTGACCAAGGAGGTGGACCTCTGGTTACGGGGTCCCAGCTTTCTGTTGAACTCAGACAAACAATGGCAGAAAATGCTAACCTTGTGCTTGGTAACGAAATACCCTAAAATTAGGCGCACTCATGCGATTGCCACGAAATCGGACCTCAATTTTATATGGATCAGCTGGTACCAAGGTACTCTAGTTGGACTAAGTTACTGCGGGTCATAGTTTGGTTATCACATTACGTTAACGTTGTGTCCGTAGTGATATCCACTGGACAAATCGCGTCAATCAGAGTAGGAACCCTTCGTATGTGCGAAATCGATGCCTTTTGTCTCAAACTAGTAAAGCTCGTGCAACAGCGCGAGTTATGCAAGCAACTCAGGATCCTGAGATCGTCCACCGTAAATCTTCGTAAGGTGGGTAGACTTGAAAGATTGCTGCCAGCGTTGATAGGTGGAGCACTGCATCTTGGCGGTAAAATCCGATCAGAAAATGAGACGGTGTGGAGCTGGTGATTATTCCTAGCCACAGTGCTGTCACAAGTCCTTTGATACGTCATTATCACGAGTCCGAAGGGCATATGAATGCATTCCATGTACTTGCCAGAATCAGAAGGCGGTTTTAGATTTTGAAAGGTATGGCGGCCAATAAACGAGTGTTAAGTGAGTGTTGTCACTGTAAAGGGATTTATGCTGAGCAGTGCACTCAAAAGATGGCGCCAATTCCGTCGATGAGAGCGTCGACTGACGGTTACTCATTCAGGTACCGTGGGATGGATTGTTTCGGCCCATTCAAAGTGCCTATAAGTAGAAGCGAGCTCAGACGGTATGGCTGCATATACACCTGTTCACGTACTCAGGCGATTCACATCGAAGTGGCTCGTTCCATGTCTACGGATTCTTTTCTCATGGCTGTTGTGCAATTTTTGGGAAGGCGGGGGCAAGCCGGACGCCATTTACAGTGACAACGGTTCCAACTTTGTTGGAGCAGACTTGGAGCTGAAACGAAGTCTGCGATAATTGGACCAGTGTGTGTTGACAGATAAGCTATCGAATCAAGGAACTGATTGGTATTTTAATCCTCCGGGTGGAAGTCATCGGGACGGGGCTTGGGAAAGAATGATCCGAACAGTGAGACGNCAGTGCTGTCACAAGTCCTTTGATACGTCATTATCACGAGTCCGAAGGGCATATGAATGCATTCCATGTACTTGCCAGAATCAGAAGGCGGTTTTAGATTTTGAAAGGTATGGCGGCCAATAAACGAGTGTTAAGTGAGTGTTGTCACTGTAAAGGGATTTATGCTGAGCAGTGCACTCAAAAGATGGCGCCAATTCCGTCGATGAGAGCGTCGACTGACGGTTACTCATTCAGGTACCGTGGGATGGATTGTTTCGGCCCATTCAAAGTGCCTATAAGTAGAAGCGAGCTCAGACGGTATGGCTGCATATACACCTGTTCACGTACTCAGGCGATTCACATCGAAGTGGCTCGTTCCATGTCTACGGATTCTTTTCTCATGGCTGTTGTGCAATTTTTGGGAAGGCGGGGGCAAGCCGGACGCCATTTACAGTGACAACGGTTCCAACTTTGTTGGAGCAGACTTGGAGCTGAAACGAAGTCTGCGATAATTGGACCAGTGTGTGTTGACAGATAAGCTATCGAATCAAGGAACTGATTGGTATTTTAATCCTCCGGGTGGAAGTCATCGGGACGGGGCTTGGGAAAGAATGATCCGAACAGTGAGACGAGTTCTGTCGTCGGTAACCCAACAGCAGGTAATGGAAGAAGAGTCACTTAACACCCACATGGTGGAAGTTGAACGAGTCCTCAGCACTGGGCCACTCGTGCCTGTTTATAATGCTCCAGATGGTCCCCGGGTACTTAGTCCTAATGATTTGCTGTTGTTGCGCTCGAATATAGGCCTGAGTGCAAATGAGGTTACTTTGTGCTAACGTTACACAAGTGGTTGGAGACATGCACAGCACTCATCTAGTGTGTTTTGGAAACGATGGCGGCGTGAATGCCTATTCCAGCTGCAGGTTACACATAAGTTGTTGAAAGCTTCGCGTAATATTCAAGTAGGCGATGTAGTTCTCCTTCACGAAAGAGCCTCCGGAGGTGTTTGGCTTTACGGTATAATCACCAAGGTATTCCCTGGTGACGAGAGACATGTACGTCAGGTGTCAGTGAGAAGTTCAGATGGCACTGTAGGACGGAACATTAGGTTACTTTGTTTTTCAGAAGGGTCTGCAGAGTAACATCAGGTCACTACGGATGAAGCGGTAGGTGTGTACCCTCCCGTCGAACCGGTCGTTGCCGCTGTTCATATTGCCACCTCGAGTTTGGGAAACCAGCCGGTTTCCGGGGCCCGGTGTCGATTTTGTCAAGGTATGTTGCGTTATTTTGAGATTGCTAAGGTTTGCTTCATGTTGAAAGGTGGCCCTACGCTTTACTCTCTTCCCCAATTGAGATGCATTACTCATCGTTGTGCTTGCACAACCTACTCTGACCGTTTCCCTTACTCCTATTCAGTCCGAGCCCTGTAAACTTCTAAATACCGAAATTAGACATTTTCTCCCATACTTTTTCCTTGAGTAACATATGATTCCCGTCGTTTCTCGATGCATGAACAGTCATTTTGCCCTGACCAAACTAATGACCATTTGTTCGAGTGAGCCCGACCCGTTTTATCGTCCACCATTGTTGATCGGTCCTTGATTGTCATTTCTGAGGATTTTCACATTCGAGGGGAGAGACAATTCTCTTGTACATTGATTCAATTAATGCCGCACTAAATCCAGTTATTACGAGCGCCTTCTAGTTAACCGTTTCGAGGATAGATTAGCTCTGTCGTTGAATATTGAGAGGCATTTGCTGGATGAACAGATTGCGCGTAACTCGGTGTGCACTTGAATCGTTAACGAACGATTCAATAAATGACTCTGCTCACTTGGAAATGATAATGGAGCCTACGGCCGGCAGATAACAGTAATCGAACCGAGAGCGGCAACCTCCAAGATAGTCTAGCAGTACTTGCAACGATCAACACCTTCGAACTGTTAGGCCCCATGGTACTTGCTTGGCCTCTAAAGTGAAATTCACAGCATTTCGAAATATTTAGTTGAATTCTCGTTCCAGCAAACAATGAACCTCTGCTCACTGGAACACTCTCAGTATTCAACATCTGGCGCTCTTTCTAGGAGCTCTCCATTTGGATTGCTACACAAATGCAAGCAGTTTCAGATGAAGCCGGTGAGAATTCACATACAAGAAGTGGAAATCCAGCAGAACCCAGGTGAATGCACAAAAAGGACTATTTCTCAAAAGAGATTAATGCGAGCATATACCTCTTGATGAATAGAATAAGTCGCCTTGCAAAACACTGTCCCACCGTCACGTGACCAAACCTCAGACTTACCTGCCCGGACGAGAACCACAACGATTTTCTGGTAAACCTGGTTGAAGTTGGTCCGTTACCAGAGCGTCTGAATTAGACGTGAAGGATAGGACTAGCGATTACCAAGCAAAACCGGAATACTTGGTAAAATATTGCGGTGAATCGGCCTCAACTCAACAATGCACATTTGTCAAAGAGGGCCGGGGCTATGTGGTTGCGAAGGAAGTCCCTCGTACTCGGCGTGGATTGAACCATATGATGACGGAATCATACAGTGATAAACTTCCCGGCGGATCACGTCTAACTGACAACACTGTGGCATTAATCCATAACTCAGCAGGCAGCACTTTTAGAAGTAAACAGAACGGTTGAAACGGTAGTTCAGAAGTAACCGCCTGAATTGCACTTTAGATGAGCAGGCCCAACCATAACCGCAACTCGTCATAAACGTGAACCGCAGTTCGCCGAACTAACATGATTCGCGGAGGAACCTGCCGGCGTTGCTTACCTGAGATATTTTGAGCTGTTAGTAAGTCTTGGGTCTGAATTATATGGGGTCCCAGGCAAATGAAAGGCACGATCGAAATGAGTCAGCACCAGGAGGAACATCGACTTTGTGGTGAGTGGCGGCCCGACCACCAGTAACGTGCATGGCTTTTACTTCCGTTATTCTGTTTGCGAGAACGCCTCCTTTTCATGTAGATGACCGGTGTTTCTTTGCAAACCGGAAAAGCAACGATTTGAAACCTTGTGGACCGGGACCGAAAGCCAGTCACCTGCCTAAGGAACGCAAATTGAACAGGAGTTGTGGCGCCAGGGGATGTGGACGGAACCATCGTCGCCTGCAACATTCCGACTCATCTGGTGTCGTTTTTGAGGAACCGTCTACCAATGCCAGTCATCACGCAGTTGCAGTACACCTGCTTGGTAAACCTTAAACATATACCGATGAACATGTTATCTCTCTGGTCATTATCCCTGTTAGCTCCGTTTGCGGGGGTGTATAGCTTTTGTTTTCTTAGACAACTGATCGTATCGCCTCCAACATTGGAACGCGAGAGCCAGAGGCTACACAGAAAATGCACAATGACCAGCGAGAACATCTTCAAATCAGCAGCCGCCCAGTTCGACGTTGCTGCCGTTGATTTTGAGGCAGTCATTCGCATTACACAGGTGATACGTATATTACGTACGTTTCGTAAGAATATTCCGCGGCTGATCTCGCGGTCGCTGGTAGTGATTTACTGTGATTTCTATGACAGTATGACCCTGAGAAGCAAGACTTATCCACGCAATACTCAGAGGGCGTTCATCTGTCTGATACTACTCCGTCTCTCATTCATGCTGCGTACGCCTTGCGAAGAACAATTTGAGGTAGCAACGGACATTGCGACGCAAACATCTTACGGACTGCACACAGGAGCTCTTACGTGAACGAACTTCCATCCAGCATGACGACTCTTAATGACGCCCTAGATTCTTCTTAGCGGCTGAAGACCATGTTGACCAACGGTGGCTCCGCCCTCATCAAGTGGACGAGATACGACGAGAAGCTACTGTCGACGTTGCCAGAATCTGAACATGAGGTACCAAAACAGCCACCTAATCTCGGCGAACACAATGCACAGAGGGCACCGGGATTAACGTGGGACCTCACGAATGATGCTTGCATGTGCGATGTTTGACCATTGGACGAGTCGTTTATAGAAGGAACGACTCGGATACAATGCTTCTGTAACACTGGATGTCCGATGGATACTCCAATCTTTACACAGGCTGCATGTATCATGAGGCGATCTCACGTAGTCCAGCACTTGGCTCGTGGAGGATGCGGATAGCGACACTACGATATATCAACCAATTTAGTTTGCGAAGATGCGGTGAACGCAGCGGAGTACAACTCTGCATCTTCTGCGTCGGCAGACAGCATGTAATGAGAGTGTCCATTGAGCCTGCTACCTTTTGGACTGGCCCAGTGGCCAGTTTTCAATGTGGGCTAAACTCTTCCAGACGATTGCAGACCTCCTTCGTTTGTTGTGTGGCGGCAGTTCAGAAACCTCTCGACCAGAGCGATGGCGTAACGTTGGCACAAAACACAAGTCGTCAGATATTGTATCGAGCGGAGCCTGTGCCTACGACCCTCGAACGTTGGATTGATGACTGCGTGGTCCTAAATCCGTAAGCAGTTACAAAAGTGAATGTTCGGATTATGTTGAAGCATACCGAACAAAAGAAAGAAGATATAGGATACACTTGCAATGTTACCGGTATCCAAACATCTGATCATTCATGTCCTTTCCAGTCGAACTTTGATTTCATCAAGTCGTGGACTGGATTATCAAGAGCGGTTAGTTCTTCGATAAAAGCGATTTGTTTGTAGTAGGAAGAGTGATCTCCACAAGACGAGTGAATAATTCAGAACCTGGTGAGGCAACGAGCGATGTATGCAAGGTAATGCAGCAATGTGCATTTATTTCGAGGCTGAATAAACCTCAACCCCACTGGAGCACTATGGAGTGGATAAGGTCACATTGCGAAGAGATAGTGGAGGTCCTCTTCAGTGGTCGCAACTCCCTCTAAATGCTGAATCCACTCCTACTCGACAACATTTAGCCTGTCGCTGGAAAGCTGCAACAAATTGTTTCATTCCACAGTGTGAGTTATCCAATTATTTTAGGCACAAAAACACTTCGTAGGCTGATCGTTAATTCGTCACCATCACGATACCAATGGCCACATGAGAATGGGCTATTGGTCGCACGACAACGATAGTCGGTAAAGACAACCAACTTGACAGTCTGAGATGTCTCATATTTTTCTCATCAGTGCTGTTAATAGTTAATTCGACCGTGCCAGCAAGCCATGGTCACATCTCACTTTAATCGAACCGCGATAGATGAATACACATTCATTGTCTTCGGGGTTGATTAATTTGAACGTGTTAGTATGAGCTGAGGACGCCGAGCGGAAAAGTGACGTGGTCATCTTTTCGCACGTTTTAACACGACGGTGACACACATTGAGGTGGCAAATTCGTCGGACAGTGAACCATTCTTATGTGCCCCCGGTCTGTTGTCGTACGAGGTTGCCCACGAGGGCTGTAGAGTGGAAACGGAACAAGGTTTTCGGGAGCGCCCAAGAATATCGAGAAACTCCTGTGGACGTCGGGTGAGCGGAAAGTGTCAACAGACCCGTAGCTTACAGGTGTGACTGGATGGTCGAATCACCAAAAGTGGGTCGTCGAGGAGGAGTTCGGGACAACATCATATGAACAAAGAAAAGTATTGTCCTGGTAATTTTACGAGAGCGGATATTGCCAAATGTGGCCGTGCATACCACATTTCTCAGAATCAAGGGGATTCCTAATGACTAACCTTTGGCCAAACGAAGAGATTTTCCTGATGACGAGTACTTTCTAACGTCAAGCAAATGACCGATGTTCCGAAGCTCTCCTTATATACTGGTAGGTGAAGCAAGCTGCGAAAATCGACTCAAAAGACGCAGCCGGGCGGCTGGATATCTGAACGACATGTTTAGGAGTAAGTGGCTGAAGTACTGTCTGCTTACGTCACACACTTTAAAAAAGAGAAAACCACCTAGCCCAATTCACAAGAGAAGACCCCGTACCAGCTCCAGAAGTTGGCGTCTCGCGCGGCCACCGGCCAAACAGTATTATCGAGGAGAACCATGAAATCCAAAATGGTCTGATGAGAGACGTCATCTTGAAGGCATTCGACCGGCAAGTTCGGAAGGCAGTGAAGAATTTCTAAACGCTCGAATATGACCTCTTAATTTCTGACCCGGAAAATAACCCATTACTGAAATGCTCCCTGTAAATGTGCGGGGCCAAACTCGGTGCTTCACATGTTCAAACTCTCGAGAAAGCGTAACGCTTTTTAATTCTTTAACACACGTCACCTACTCTTCTCCTGTGAGTAACACGACTAACAGTAAAAATCCCCTTATGAAGGTTACTTTGACCTCCACAATGAATTTAGAGACCGTTGCCCGTGTTCGGTAAGTAAACTCCGAGAGCCTTTCACGCCATACCGTCTCTAAAGTATCTAATATCTCATACTGATTCCATATTTACATTTGTGTGCTTCTGCCGTTACATAAGTGATGTCTATGTAGTGGAACTCTTAACCGTGATAGCTTGAGTACGCACTAACGAATAACGATATCTCAAAGATAGTCAATGAAAAGGTCAAGTCAATGGATTGGATCTTTATTGTTGGGATTTTGGTGTACAAGCTTAATGCAGTAGCGCTCGTCTGGACCGTGTCCTGTCCTGTTCAGTTGGCAGTCAGTTGTTGCCGTTCAGTTGTCTGGTGCAGTTGTGTTCCGATCCGGGTCCGACCGCGTCATGCATGCCTGTGTATCGACCGCACGGAATCACATCCAATTGGAGCGTTCCAATTGGCTCAGTGCGCAGATGGTGACTACGCGCGTGCGTGCGCTCGGGTATGGAAGAGAGCTGTCGGGCCGGTGAACGGGCATATGCAGGTTGGGGCAATGAGCGTCGCTTAGACTAGTCAGCTTGTCAAGTGACAGGACGCGTGAGAGGGCGAGACGAGGGCTACATAGCCTCCCACCAGCTGTGAGGTTATGGTGAAACAGCGACCACAAGTCGATCCGGAAAACGCACTGATCGACCGGATTTAGTCTTGTACGAACTTGTTTCAGGTAGCGTATGCGTGTCAGTCGGAGTAGATTCCTCCAGTAGTCGAGCTGGGATGAGACGGTCGATGGATATGTTGTTGCGAGATGCACCGACGTCCAACGTGTAATGTTTGTTCGAGCGATTTAGAACACGATACGGGCCTTTGTACGCTGGTTGTAGGGATTCGTGGAGCTTATCACAACGGACAAATACGTGCGAACAGTCGGTCAGTTTGTTAGGATAATTAGTAGGTCTGCTCTGTAGTCGTGGTGGTTGATAAGTTAACTTGGACATGAAATGCTGCAGGCGACTCACGTAGTTTGTCGGATCAGGAGAGGTTGCCTTGTCCGAATAGGTTAGCAGCTGACCAGGTAAACGCAAGCTGGTGCCGTAGGTAAGTTGTGCTGGGGAACATTGACTGTCAGCACGAACAGAGTTGCGTAATCCAAGAAGCACAAGTGGTAGTTGATCAAACCAAGCGGTTGATTCTAGTTTGGTAGTCAGAGCAGCCTTTAATGTCCGGTGAAATCTCTCGACCATTCCGTTGGATTGTGGATGGTACGCTGTGGTACGAATCCGTTGAATTCCAAGGAGTCGTGTGAGTTGTTCAAATAAATGAGATTCGAACTGGGAGCCGCGGTCCGTAGTTATAGTGGATGGTATGCCAAAGCGTGAAATCCATCCGACTACGAATGCTGTTGCCAGGGTTTGAGTAGTGGTGTCACAGATCGGAAAAACTTCAGGCCACCGAGTAAATCTGTCGATACACGTAAGGAGATAACGGAAACCTTTCGATGGCGGCAGGGGTCCAACAACGTCAATGTGCACGTGATCGAAGCGAGCATCAGGAGGCGGAAATGTTCCAAGTGGTGTGACGGTATGACGATGGATTTTCGACTGTTGACAAGCCAAGCAGCAACGCGTCCAATCGCCGATATCTTTGTTCATACTGAACCAAACGAATCGTTCAGAAATGAGTTTCCTGGATGCTTTGACTCCTGGATGTGACATGTTGTGGAGAGCATCGAAAACAGTTTTGCGCATTTCTTTTGGAACGATAGGTCTCGGTGATCCCGTAGAAAAATCACAGAGAAGTAATACTCCCTTATGTGTTATTTGCTGGGTTTTCATTAAACTCTTGTGCGTATCTGTGTCAGGATCACTAGCTTGTAGTTTAGCCATAAGCACAAAATCGATGGAGCTGTCGAGTGAAAGGTTTGCCAGTTGGACTCTCGATAGAGCGTCGGCTACCGTGTTTTGTTCTCCCGTGACGTATCGGAGGTCCGATGTATACTGGGAAATATAGTCCAAGTGGCGTAACTCCCGTGGTGAATAACGATCAGGTTTGGCCGATAGGGCATACGTTAATGGTTTGTGGTCAGTGAAAACACAAAATGTACGTCCTTCAACAAAATGGCGGAAATGTTTAATAGCCAAGTAGATTGCCAATAGTTCACGGCTGAACGTGCTGTAACGAGTTTGTGCTGGCTGCAAAGATTTGGAGAAAAACGAGATAGGTTGCCACTTGTTATCAACCAATTGCTGAAGTACAGCTCCAACAGCCAAATTTGACGCATCAGTAGTGATACTGATAGGGGCGGAGGCATCCAAGTGATGAATGGATGTTGCCTGTGCAAGCATCTGTTTTATTGAGTTAAACGAATTGATTGATGTCTCAGATAATTCCAAGAGTTTATTCCGTTTGGAACTCAACAAATCAGTCAGTGGCTTCAGTGTGTCAGCAAGGTTAGGCAGGAAACGGCGGTAGTAATTAACCATACCAATAAAACGACTGAGCTGACGTACCGAAGTGGGTTGAGGAAATTCTTTGATGGCGGTCACATTGGAGGCAAGCGGGTGTACTCCAGTTGAGTTGATATGATGTCCAAGGATGTCCAGTGATGACACTCCTAACTGACACTTGGAAGGGTTGATGACAATACCAAAATCGTTCAAGCGTTGAAAAACTTGGAACAAATGTGTGCGGTGTTCCTCGGGACTGGAGCTGGCGATTAGAATGTCATCGATGTATGGATGTGCGAAGTCTAAACCACGTAGCACCTCGTCTATCAGACGTTGGAAAGTTTGTGTTGCATTTCTTAGCCCAAATGGCATTCGTAAGAATTCAAACAATCCAAATGGTGTAGTGATTGCAGTTTTGGGAATGTCTTCTTCTGCTACGGGAATTTGATGGTAAGCCCGTATCAGATCGACCTTAGAGAATATGGTCTTGCCGTGCAGATTAGATGTGATATCATGAATGTGCGGGACAGGATATCGATCTGCAACGGTGACTTGATTGACACTTCTGTAGTCTCCACATGGACGCCAGTCATTAGAGTCCTTTTTAGAAACCATGTGGAGTGGGGAAGACCATGGACTTTTCGAGGGTCGAATGATCCCAAGTTGGAGCATGTGATCAAATTCCTTGCGGGCGACAGCGAGTTTGTCAGGAGCTAAACGTCTGGGCTTAGCAGCTACTGGTGCACCACGTGTTGTGATATGATGAACAGTTGTGTGCTTTATGGACGATTGCTGGAAATTAGGATTAAGTATTCCAGGAAATTGAGCAAGCAATGAGGCATATTCCGGATGAGCTTCAGTAAGTGTAACTGACAGACGAAGAGAATCAATGTTCGCCGATTGACCTGTGACAGTCAGGTTAGTGGTTGGATCGAGCAATCGGCGGTGCTTCATGTCTACCAAGAGACCGAAACTGTTGAGAAAATCTGCCCCCAAAATTGCAAATCGCACATCAGCAATAAGGAATATCCATCTCCAGGTGCGTCTCAAGCCAAGGGACAGTGTTACGGAACGTTGGCCGTAGGTTTGAATGGAAGAACCGTTGGCAGCTTTGAGTGTTGGACCACGATAAGATGAGATTTGATCTTGTGAAGTGGCGGGAAGAACACTGACTTCAGCTCCTGTATCAATAAGGAATTTGTGACCACTTTCCTTATCAAGTATGAAAAACAGGCGACTAGAAGTTTGAAAACCAGCTGAGTTTGTCGCAGAACTCAACTGGCGCTGCCGTTTCCCGAGTGGTTGGAAGTCGGACAGAAAGCACATGGAGTGGTGCAACGTTTTGCATTAGTGCCAAAGTTACGATGATAAAAACATATTCCATCTGTGGTATGAGTTTTCGATGGAGATTTGTTCAACGATCGACTGCGTGGACGAAGGTGAGCAGTCGGTTGTGAGTGGGATTGAGACAGTTGTGCTGTCAAATGACTCAGCTGAAGTTGAATCTGTTGAATAGTCCGTTGCTGTTCACGGATCAAGGACATAAGCGGTGTTGTGTCGGTGGAAATGGATGCCAAGTGAGTAAATTCAGTGACGTTGTTAGTTGGCATGGCTTCGATAACTTTATCCGCCGACGAAGCTAAACTGTCCAATGTCTGATCTGGGACAAGCGAAAGTGCCACTTGCACGGGACTCGGTAGGCGTTGAACAAACAATTGTTTCAGTAGGCATTCATCCGTGGGTTTGTCACCAAGCAAAGTTCGCATATGGCGCAGCAATTGGGAGGGACGACGATCACCTAGCTGTACATCGTTGAGTAACTGCCGTAGTCGTTTGTGTTCGGACATAGACACTCGATTCAAGAGCTCCCGTTTCAGAACAGCATATGGAGTAAGAGTGTCGGGATTGGCAATAATGTCTCGAACTTCGTGCATAGTTTCTGGCTGGAGTTCAGCAACCACATAATCAAACATAGTGGTCTGTTTGGTTATACGATGTTTGCGAAAAATCGATTCAATCTGCAAAAACCACAGGGCTGGGTCTGATTGCCAGAAAATGGGAAGTTTGACTGATAGTGGTGACACGAATAGGTCCTCAACGTTGCTGTCATCAGTGAGATTCTGCTCCATAGCTAGTGATGGACGGATGGTGAATGATGACAAACAATGCGCGCTGGAGAAGTGCTAAGCGAATAGATCCCAAAGTGAATTTGCGGTGCAAATGTGAGACGGAGAATTGATCCAAAAAGCAAGTGCAAGAAGTAGTTTCCATTCTCCAGCGTCACTTTCACTATTTGCTCTGTTGATGTCACTTGTTCGCAAATGGAGGTGTTCCCTTCCGAAGAATTTGCCAAATTTCACTCAGGCTGCTATTCTTGCTGCGGTAAAGAGGTGTTAAATGATTATATCAAGAAACCCTAAGATATTTTAGTCCTTCTGCCGTGCTAACCAATTCCCATACAGAAGTGACATTCAATGTAAAAAGATTTATGCAAATCAATATGGCAGGCACGTTGTGAAATATCTGTTAGTTTGCTGTGTTTGACGAGCGTCTGTCTGTTTGTGCGACCTGTTTTGGAAATGCTTATGAATGCTAGATATAGCTAACTAGGCCCTTGCACCATGTCAGTTTCCTTTTGCGTTCATCCACTCAGCTCTGTGCCCAGGCTGTTGATCAATGTTTTTGCAACGACCCACTTTAACTTCAGACTGCCCGTGACTAAAGTTCTTGTTCCGTGTCACCAAGAATCGAATCAGCAACAAGCCGTAGGCTTCGCTGAGTCTGCTAGCAGTCCATGAAATCAGTAGAACCCAAGTGAGGTTCGAAGTTCCGGCTTCAGTGGAAAATATTCACCAGTGAAAACGCTTATTTTGATGGAAGCTCAAGTTCCTGGCATAGCCACTCATCGACGGAACACGTTATTGTCTGCGTTCAACATATTCACAAAATATTGTAAACGCTAATCTTAAGGATTGAAGGCCAAATCGACAACTTCGCCTAGACTTCTCTAGAATGGAGAGGAAAACCACAAACTGCCTGCATATAACACCAATATCAACGTGTAGGTGGGAAATCCATCTACTCAATCATGTTATACGAAATCTGACGTGCAACAATGCTGCTACTAAAATGCCATCCATTACAGCAACCCACTTACACCTCGTTTCAACATAGGAAGCTATCGGACAGCACGTTTAGCAAGTTTCACCTGTAATGTTACTTACCTTGTTAGTCTGATGCGCCTCATAAGGGCAGCAAATTGGTAAGTCAGCATGGAACATGCGATAAACCCGACTGCCCATAGGTAGTAGTGACTTGCAGCAAAACCATGACTTATGGCTTCTGTAACTTCTGGGTTCACTGGGAGTGCGATTCCGAGTTTCCCGTGGACTTGTGTTTAGGACCGCAAGACTCGCCCACCCCCGCCAATGTATGCCACTATGTGACTTGCCGACCAAACTCACCCAAGGATGGCACCGACCAAGAAAAAGAGGACAATCATTTTGGTTAGTTCACTGCCGCCTATAACATGCATCTCCAACACTCAAAAGTCAGCCAGCTTTAATCTAGGTACACTCACCTGAAGCCTACTGCACGCAGTTCCAGCTGGCAAACTGGCTTGAGCGGAACACAATCAACGGAAACTCGGTAAAGGCGGTATGAATACGTGTCAACAGGATGGTGCGTCCAAGTCATCGATCAATACGAACATGGAAAGTTTTGAACCGTTGGTCAAGTGACGTGACCACAAAACCGTCCCGTAGGGCAGAAAACAAGATGTAACTACGCCCGGTCACAATCGGTGTATCGAGTTTGCTCGGCATAATCTTATCATCTGGAGCGCTGCGGAACTCAAAGGCACGACGCTCCACAAAAAGCGGCGGATGATCGGTTGCAATGGAGTTTTCACTGCGATCTACTTGACACAAGCATGGGAGGTGAACCCGCAACATGTTGGCTCCGCAAATCCACCCAAGGCGGACGCCTGCCACTAATCCGTGTCACGCTTGACCAGATAGAAAACTTCGAGGAGATTACCTGTAGGCATTTTCAATGCCTAAACTCATTCATCGTTGCCTGAGAGCAAAACCCGACTTCCCCCTAGGGTGGTCAGGTAAATTCGACGAACAACACATCGGAACCCCACAAATTTTCAATGCACCCGGAAGCGCAGCCTGTTTGTCACGGTATACAGGAGCTGAATGATGGGAATATGTCGCTCGTTCACAAACACGACATCACCCAGTAGAGGTTTGTCCGAGCTAAGCCGAACACGATGGTGGACGAATGCCGGACGCGGTTTATTCAACATATGTATCACATGGCACACGAACTTGCTGTCGCTCTCCGGACTAGTGCGAATCGATTTGCTCACCGGTTAGGCTGCCCAACGTTTCAGAGGTGAAGTCAGTTGCATTCTCGCCTTCTCACTCGGCTCATCACATGCCAGATCGTCTAGTCCAAGCAATACTCACAGTTTTAATATGTACAGGCGCGTTCTCACATTCACCGGCTCGAAAACTCTTCCACATCCAAATGTACACCCACATGCCGTCACCATCTGCACACTGGGCAAGTTGCAACGCTCCAACTGGATGCGATTCGGTGCTGTCAATACATGGGCGTACATGACGCGGCTAAACTCGGATCGGAACGGAAAACGAAAAACCTAGACGAGACAGGACATGGTCCAGACGAGAATCATTGTATTAAGCTGAGACACAGAGCCCAAAAATGAAGATACAACACAGTGACTTAACGTTTTCATTCACTATCATTGAAGTACAGTTATTTGCTGGTGGGCGCTCAAGCCACCACTGCCAAGGTTTCCAGCACACGTTCTTTGAACCTGTTCTCCGCCTAACATTCACGCCGAAAATTCACTTTGAGTCCTATTTGCCTAACATTTCTCCGGCGCTCACTGTTTATCACTATTTGTTATCCGCACATCACCAAACATGAATGAGAATTTCACCATTGGGCGCAACGCTGGAGGTCTATTCAGGTCACCGCTGTCACTCAGACTTCCCATGTTCTGGCAATCTGACCCAGCCATGTGGTTGCTTCGAATCGAATCTATTTTTCATAGACATCCCATAACCAAACAGACTACTATGCTTGGTCACGGGGTTGGTGATCACCAACCGGAAAATGTGCACTAAGTTGAAGACGTCATTGCCGATCCCAGCAAATTTACTGGATACGATGTTCTGGAATGGGGATATTTCATCAAACATCTATGCCTGGACAAAAACCATCACGTCAACTGCTTCATGATCAGCATTTCGGCGATCGTCTTCCCTTCCATATCCTCTATCATATACGAGCATTGGTTGTTGGAGCAGTTGTCTGTTGAATGTCTACCACGTCTCGTTACCGATCAGAAGTTGGGCAACCTAGCTTCAATGGAAGATAAGGAGGTGGAGGCCGTGCCGAATAAATCTACGCGTTTAGGATCCACTTCTTCTGACAACACCGTTTGTGCCCCCGACCCATGGACGGCGACGGGATATTCAAAACATCCAGCTTCAGCTGGACCGGGTTTCTCAGTCACATTCACGACCGACTGCTCACATTCGTTCACGCAGTTAATCGTTGGAGAGCTTTTCGTATACCATTCACAAGGCAGGTGGAATGTGGTTTTATCATCGTAGATTTGGCACCAGTGTAAGATGTTGCACCACTCCACTACTTTTTTGTGGCTCCCAACCGTTCGGAAAGCGGCAGCGGAAGCTGAGCTCTGCGACAAACTCTGCTGGTTTGCAAATCTCGAACCTACCGGTTTTTCCACTCGATAGGGGGAGCGGTCGCGAATTCGCTGTTGTTAAGGAGCTGAAACCGGCGTTCTCTTCGCAACACCACAGGATTGAATCTCATCTTATCATGGCTCAACACAAAGCTGCCAACGGTTTTTCCGTTCGGAATTACGGTCGGACTTACGCCCCTGTGTCATTGAGGCCGAGAAGCTTCTGGAGATAGATATTTCTCATTGTCGTTGTGTGATTTTGCAATCTCGAGCGCAGATCTTCTCCACAACTTTGATTTCCTTGTAGGCACGAGCCACCGCCGATTGCTGGATGCGACCACCAGTCTGGCTATCACAGGTCAATCAACAAACATTGATTCTTTCCGTCCATCAGTTTCACCTACTGATGCTCATTCAGATTAGGCCCGACTGCTTGTCCGATTCCCTGAGGTACCTAACCCTATTTTCCAACAGTTGTTCATTAGTGCCACTTGGCCTAGATTTCGCTCCCCATTTGGGGATGATTTTTTAATTGTCAGCTCCGGCCCCGAGAAACGCCGCACATATTTGTTGGGAAGTTTTCCAGCTTCTCAATGACTTTGATGCCGTTATCAATCCTACAAAGCTTCAGGCCGGAGTACCATCACTGGGTGTCCTTAGACACCTAATGAACTCAGAAGGAGGACATCCACTTGCGTCCATGTCGCTGCCATTGGAGATTTTCCTCAACCCACTCCGGCATAACAGCTTGGTTTTTTTATTAGCAGGAAAAGCTACTGCCGTCTTTTTCTGTCTAACGTTGCTGACATACAGAAGCCACTCACAGATTCGTTGAGTTTCCAACGGAGCAAACTCTTTTATCTGGGATATCAACCATCTCGTTTGACTCAATAAAGCAGATGCTTATACAAACTACATTCACTCACCATTTGAATGCCTTCAGTTCCATCGGTATCACTGCTGATACGTCAAATTTGGCTGGTGGAGCAGTGTTTTGGCAGCTGCTGGATAAATGAAGGTTATCTCTCTCGTTTCTCTCCAAATTTTTGTAGTCAACGAGACTCACTAGAGTACGTTCAGCCATGAACTGTTGGAAAACTGTGACCATCGGACGTTATCGTTACCTTGCTAAATGGCGTGCATTTTGTGTTTTCACAAATAACAAACTATTAACGTACGTCTTTTAAGCCAAAACCAACAGTTAATCACTTGTGCTATATTTACCGGTTTACATCGGCTGTCCGATATGTCAAGGGAAGATAAAACGCGGTAGTCGACGTTCTATCGAGAATAAAACTGGTGAGCATCTCGTCTGACAGCTCCAGCGGCTTTGCGCATGAGGATAAACTTCAAGCCAGTGATTCTGACTAAGATAAAAACGACGGCTTAGTGAACGTCCAGCAGAGAACAACGGAGAGAATTTCATTTTCGTGATTTTTTACGGGATCATCGAAACCATTCGTTGCCCTGTAGACCTCGTCAAATGTAAAAGTCAAAACATACAGAAAACGTATTTTCGAACGATTCTTTTGGTTAGGCATGAACAAAAATACCGGCGACTGGACGTGTTGCTGTTCAGCTTGTCAGCATTCCAAGATTCTTCGCCATACCGTAACTCCCCTCAGATCGTTTCCGCCTCTTGACGTTCTCCTCGATCACCTGCGGAGATTTTCCAGGTGTCAGAAACTCTTTCGATGTGTAGCACCATCATACGAACTCTGGCGACAACATTTGTAGTCGGATGGATTTCACGCCTTGACATTCCATCCATTATAGCAACGGAACGCCGCTCCCAGTTCGTTTCTCATTTATTTAAGCAACTCACACGTCCCCCTGGAATTCATGGAATTCGTACCAAAACGTTCAACCGCAGTTCAAGTCAATGATCTTCAGCACGACCCACCTACGGCACCAGGTTGCGTTTTCGCGGTCAGCTACCAAACCACCTAGAAAACGTGAAGTCTCCTGCCCGGACCAATTATGTAAACTGTTCACGGCACTTTATGACCAAGTTAGTTGGTCAACAACCGCAGTCTCAAAGCAAACCAACCAACAATCCTACCAAGGTGGCTGACGGTTTGCAGGTATTTGTCCGCTGCTATACGCTTCACGAATCCCTACACCCAGAGTGAAAGTGTCCAGCGATTAATACACGGGTTCGAGGCAGAGGCCCAAGGTTCTCGAATCCGGTCGGTTTCTCCAGCTTAGTATCAAGCAGGCGTCTGCTGATCCGGAAGGCTGTCACTGAAAACAGCGTGTAGACTGCTTTTCGGGATGACAGTTAATACAACAGCAGAGTAAGGTTACTTGCATAACAAATTTTCAGTTGAATGTGATTCAGGCATTGCTCTGAAGAAATCCCTGGAAGCGCTGCTAACGACCGCAAAATGAAGGTTCTTTCAAAGATTAGTAGCCACGTAGGAAAAGAACTGATGCCCAAGATGGGTCCAGAAAAAAGGTTGAAAAACCCCCTTTCATGTCCTTACCAGTCTTTATCATTTGCTACAGTGAAGAGCTGTTATCCGAGACCTACTCTCATGAAGAAGTGCAGTAGAATCAACTCACTGGGCAGTCGTTGAGATTGAAGCACTTACAAAGTGCGATTTTCAAATCGAGTCCGTATCCAAAATTTCTCAGGCCCACGATCAGTTTGGTAGCTCCGCGATGGACACGCTCGACAACTGATAGGTCTGTCTTCAAGCCAGTGTGCACGACCTGATTCGCATGCTCCAAGAACGGTCTTATATAGACCCGTAAAGCGTCTGTTACGCTTTCTTGTTCATGTGCGGGAAAGTGTATCTAATCAGCTTAAGAGAGGTGAATCCCTTTTTGCTGCCAATCCGTGGTGATATGTGAAGGACAAGTTAGACGACAATCAGATGCCCAGATCTTTTTATAGATTGATTCTTGTGGTATCTACTGTGCTGAACGCACCATGAATCATGAAAGCAAAGCCAGAATCTCCACCAGGTGACATGTGAGCACATTTACTGTCATTTAGTAGGAGACTGCAATCTACGAATGAGCACTCAATCGCGTCAAAGTCAATCTGTAGTGCACTGGGATCGATGGCATTCCATATTTTTAGATCGCCGGCGTATAGGACAGCGTCACTGAAAACAGTACCCGGATTGTCGTTGGTGTAAACGAAGAACACTGACCCTTGGGAAACTCACGCAGAAATGGAAGAGGGAGAAGGAGGATCTGATCAGGTTTTAACTCTAAAAGTTGTACTATCAGGAACCGAGATAATCTAGCTAAGAACTTCTCCTTGATTACCACAGGCTTTCAGCTTGTGTTTCAGGGGGCCGTTGGGGATACGGTTAACAGCCGAGACAAAACTCAAGGATGCAACATCTGAGACGAGGCCACTGTCTTTGGTTTCCGTCAGATTATCCATGAAAATAGGCGTTCGTTATGCTTGACCGGTTAGATTGGAAGCCACACTGGGTGGAGAGAACAAACGGTTTGATAAGTAAGGGTGAAGGACAGCAGGTTTTACTCAGTGCTCCATTATCTTACGAGAAACGGTAGTGAGGTTGACTGGTTGACAACTAGCCGGAAAGTTCCGATTGTTCGCTTTAAAAATAAGTGTGATCGTCGTCTCTTTCCATACACTAGGAAGAATGTTAGTCTGGAGCGTTTGCTTAAACAACTTGTAAGGAGATTCACCAGACTAGCTGCTCCTTCCTTAAGTATTCTGGGATGGATCACGCTGCCTACGTCTCTTTCGAACAATGGGGAGTGTACTTAGGTCCTCCGAATTTTCTGTAAGTTTATGCTTCGCGAATAAATGGGAACCGTCATCAAGGAGATGACATATTCTGCACGGAAGAGATGGCCGAAAAGAGAAAGTGCACAGTTGGCGTGGCACAAATGAGTCGTCCGCTCTCTGAACTGCGCCTTGAAACACATGGTAGTTCTGGTTCACGTAGTTAAATTCAAGAAGAAGTGAACCTTGTTAGATTCATAGGCCGTTTAAATCAGTTAAATTAAAATTCCGAACTGCGGACCTTTTCCCTGTTTGTTGTAACCATTAACAAACAAGCTCAAATATGAGTAGAGAGTGGTCACCGTTTCAAAATGGCGGTGTGATGACCACCATGTCTACCAGGTGGCTGTCATTATTGATGAACAATTCGAGCAGAGAAAGAATCCGACCAGAACGTAGCCGCGTCGAAGTGTTGACATGCTGTGTTTGCGCTCTGTGCCCTATTAGCATCGGTTATGAAGTCGATAGTTCGCTTTCACAGTCCTGGTGAGAAACTCATGCCCAGTTTATTGTCGGTGAATCTGTTACCCATAATAAGCAGGCGAGTGAAGCTTTGTAATACTACACAGCTGTCTATGTTCAATAGAGGAGTTTGTTGTCGAATACGTCGGATTGAATATAACCATAGATAAACCCCACTAGAAGTGATTCTTGACTACGCAACGCCAGTGGGAGTTACAGAACGCCGCATTTATGAGAGAAGTGAAATCCACTGGAGACCATGGGTTTCGGAAGATACGGCTGAGGGGAAATCGTAGAACCTCACATCCTCCCTTGGGCGGAATCAGCTTGGCAAAGTGAATACTCAGGGACGTTCAATTCATTGTCACTTGTGCCTCCTGTGAGTCACGGGAATGGGTTTCGTAAATTAACTGTTTGATTTACGGTAATTTACTAAACGGGACCAAACAATTCGTATACATGCAAATAAAAGCCACTTTCTCGATGAATTTTGTCAATAGAGGACAAGCAATGAGTGTGTGGAAGAGCTTGTTAAAGAGTGCCTGGCGTTAAGGAGGGCGATGGGATTGGGCCCTGTCTCTCCTCCCGAGTTGTTCTGACGGTCCCCTTTAAGCCTTTGAGGCTGCGAGCGCGAAACTAACGCTTGTGCCCAATTCAGCGACTCCACAGAACGCTTGACCAGTGTACTTGGTGTCGCAACACGCGACTCTCGCGCCGCTGTTAAATTGCGTCTGTCGGGCGGGTGTTTGTTATTTTTCACCCATGGAAAATTGGACTTTTCGTCTGCTGGGCGTCGGGTTGGGAAGAAGGCAACGTGTGGTGTTTCGAGGCAACTGATAGAAGTGCCTAGTGAGACGGGTCACAGAAGCGCTTTCTGAGTCGCGGAAGACGTCCCCAGCAGGTTACTCCCGGTTAGAATTCTTGGGGGAAAGAATTTTCTGCTAGCCCGTCTGTTGGGTTTGAGGACAGACAACCAGAAAACCGAGTTTCGAGCGGTTTTGGTGTTTTTAACACTCCTGCGTATGCTTGATGCGTCGTTCACTGGACTGACTACTGAAACGGCCTCTCAGGTATCTACGGTAGGGACATGAGTGGCTGGATAATTTAGGAGCATAAACTACGACCTCAGCCTCCGTTTGTGGCTTCTGGTCCGCTATGATTCGTGACTTAGTCTTAGTCTGCTGTTCGCGTCCAAGTCTCTCTTATCGAGAGCCATCGAGTGACACGCCATCTAAGTGGGCTTTGGTGGCTTCAAAGCCGCTCGGGGCTGAGCATGGTTGGTAAGGCTACTGAAGGCCAAGCGACCTGACGCACAGCCTGCTTGCGAATACGAGGTTGATGATGTCTGAGAAGAATGAAGAAGCCATGACTGATTTGGCTAGCTCGAATAGAGCTGCAGGTAAGCAGCCCTATAAAGCAATTCTTCTCTTCATGAGAACCTTCTTCATATTCTTCGCAATCTTCCATGTGTGTACAGCTGACAGGGCAACTGTCTTCTTGATGTTTGCAACATCAGGGAGGGCAGGCGTTTTGTACTCATCCAAAGACTACAGTACTAACTGCATTTCAGAGTTCAGTGGTATTCGTCCATCCTATTTCCCATGAGAGAAATAAGAGTAGACACCGAACTAAGAAGAGCCCCGTATTTTGCAGTCGCAAGTGTTCTGCGAAACTACACTTGTTTCGGTGCGTGTGTGACTAGTCGGCGGTGGAATGGTGCTTTGGCTTTCGTCAAATCTGCAGCTCATGCAGGTAAACCTGAAAGACAAAGAGGTTAACCGCTTGTGTGTGGTGTTCGCTGAGGTCAGTTCATTTGAAGTTTCATCACACCTAGCACTGGTAATACTGCGTACCGTTTTGTGTGAACCCGTACCGGTAGAAGACGCTCACAGCCAACACGGCTAAGAATGAAAGAATTACAATGTAAAACAGTGGGTATCCAGTAATTCGAAAGAAGAAAACGGAGAAGAAAAAGCGGAAAAAATTAGATACTATGTAACCCAAGGATATGCACTACTGACGAGATCTAATGAGAGCGAAACTCGAGTCTAGCGCTTCTTTCCGAAAAAGGCTGGCTGGAAAGTCTGTCTGAATGTGAACGCTGCGATCAAATGTGAGTGATGGTAAACTTGAAAAAGTTACCCAAACACTTCAATGCGCAACGAATGGGTACGTTATTCGAAAACGAATAACACTTGTGGGACGACACATCACGTTGAAAGCAGGGAACCTGAAGTCAAAGGGTCGAAGACCTCGACCCCAGTGGTGCGAGAATCTGGACATTCTGACTTCTGGCCTTCATCTGTCTTGTGAAATGAATTGAAAACATTGAGTACGGTTCTCAGGAAGCAGGTCTTTTTGAACCTACCCTTCTAAGGCGATCATATCACAACCGATGTAAGTCAAAAATTACAATCTGCTCTAACTCACACATTCCCTGCAGCTGAATCGCCGTTGTTATTCACAACTAGGAGTGTCACTCAGCTTATTCGTAGTCGTGACCTACCGAAATGTTCTGTCTCACATGTAATCTATCAGTTCACTTGCAGTTGCGGTGACATCTATAACGGCAGAACAGATCGATGCCTACGACAAAGAATGGCCGAACACATACCTAAGTGGTTGATACACGCCATGACGCAACGGACATTGGCAACAGAACGACTGAGACGAAATCCGACCTCATCCATCACAAAGCACATCATGGAAACAGGTCACGTTGTTGACCCGGCCAACTCGTTTCAAGTTTTGTTACCTAATAAGAACCCCAAGTTGCTTGTTTTCTTCGAGGCGACGTCATCAATACTAACCGTCCGGCTTTGTGTGTGCATAAACTGTTGACTCACGGAGTTTGTCTGCCCTGGAACTGACGACAGTCTTTGTTTCATGTGAACCCAATGGTTGAATGTTTTTTATTGTGTTGCTAACCGCATGTCCTATATATTCTAATGTTTTACGTTCGTGACTGAAGAGAGTAAACGGAATGTTAACATCTCGCGATGTATGTCTTCTATCGCTATTGGTTAACCAGTTAACTGAATTGATCAATAGTCCTTCGTTCAAGGTCAAGGCCACACACAATTTTTTTGCCGCGTGGTGTGTCCGGTCGGCGATGAGTGTCAACAAGCTGTGCACCCAATGCAAGGAGATCGTTTACCCCCTGGAACAGATAAAATGTCTCGATCAGGCGAGTTGTGTTCTACCGAGTTTTTAAGCATGTTTTGCTTAAGTGAACCTCACAGGTGATATATTCGATTTGGGCTACCGTCACATTGCCGTAGAGTGCCGAGCAATCAGTTGGACTTATGGGCTCACTTATAAACCTGATATGTTGTGAAACAGCAGTTAGTCGAGCCCATGTTGCGCACCTCATTGATGTATTGTCGTTTCCGTCACTTAAGCCCTCACGTTTTTTTTCTTATATGACTCCATGTTTTCTCCTCGTTTACTGTGTCACACTGGCCACTTTATCTGGGTTTCATGTTAATTATATAGCGTACATTTCATTTGGGCTCTCAGAAACAATGGGGCTGCTGGTCTACGTGACCTTGCACTGCAGCTTTTAGAAGAAAGCGGTGAGGCTTTGTTTCAACTGAAATGGACGACTGGGGATTTCGCTCTGTGCAGAGGTCACTCGATAATACACCCATGTTCAACCACATCATGAGCTCTTGCGGCCACCTCAGGGTGATCAGGTTAATTCCGGTAATAGCTAGGGTTCTGGCGTTCACCACACTTTGTTTCTTCACCTTAGTTTGGAGACAGACATCAAGGAAGTACACGCGAGGTTTCGTTTTGGGTGTGAGTATACCTACCAAACTTCCACTCCCCATTAAATATCGTGGCAGATTCACATGTACCGTCAACCAGCGATTATCGTGAGGTGCGTTTGATTCAATGAATCGGTCTGCGCTTTTACAGTCGATCATACGCAAGTGTGTGCTGAACAAGGATGTGGACATTTTATGGGCACTTCCTTTTATTTCAGCCTTGATCAGGGTCTATAATGAACCGTCCAACAATTCCAATGCCGCTCGCGGCGCACGCCATTTTGGTTCCATTTTATAACAGATGAAATATTGCCTAACTGTCTACGGTCCTTATTGAAGACGCACCACCTGACTTATCTTGCTAACACTGATGATACAGTGTTGTTTAACAATTGGGAAACAGCACGGGTAGTCCTGGACGCCATTTTGCGATGTGCCAAATGCCTTGGGATGTTTTGCAGCCTCAACGCACAAGGTTCTACATGACTGCTGTAAGTACGTGGATGTAGTGTTGGATGGTGAGGTTGTGGAAGCTATCAACCGGTTTGTCCATTTGAAAATTGGTAGTAAAGATATAGGGAATGAAATAAGAGCCTGCATCTCCCAAACGAGGGCGGTGTTCGCAAATCTGGGACGTCTCTGGTGACGGAGAGGTATCTTTCTAAAGTTTTTGGGTCGCACATGTTAGGCAACTTCAAGAACCTTGGCGGTTCATATTTGGAGGCGTGAGTTGCTTCAAACTATTTGACCGCTGATATGTTCGTTCGACCGCTCAGGTTGATTGAAATCACCGCATAAAAAACAACAAAGTCACAGATATTTTGTACTGAGTGTCAAGTTTGTTCATCTCTTCAGTCTTTAAGTATGCATAGAATTGACTCGACAGGCTATGTACTAAAGATATCATCTAGTCACCTGCCATACCGTACGCCATCTGTCGATGCTCTGGCTGTTTGACCTCAAGCGCGAGATGAACTGACATTGATCTGTCTTGGAATTGGCTTTTCAAGGGTTTTGCCACTGTATATCGGATTTACACCCTTTTCCCGTGATTTATCGTACCATATCACATTTTTACAATATACCCATTAACAAAGTAAAAGGACAAAGGCGTGTTGATGACGCAAGATATCTCAATAGCAAATGTTGATGAAGAGGAGCCTTGACCCGTTTAGAGGATGTGGGTGTTATCGAAAATAGTTCCTGATCTGTACGAAACGTTTCGGGGTGCACACGAGTGGACTATACAGACGACGGTGTATGAATACGTCCAGAAAGCCTAACCAGTTATTTCAGAATTCACCGCAAATTCACAATTTTGTTGGATGAGGTTGAACGTGACTAAGGCATCATTTGGATTTACTTTATTATCCGGGGCGCACAAGATAACACCTACGTAACTTAAATACATCGCAGTGACTAACATTTTAATTTATCTGTTCGTGTTCCAATCTTGTTACGAACGTGTTTGCAGACGGTGATTTGAGCGTGGAACACAGTGCGAAGCCATCTTTTGTTTATAAATTTTCTCATTGAGCATACGTTGTGTTGTGCATGTAAACCGATTAAAGGATCGCCTTTATCGTTTAAAAGGTAATGGTAATGTTGCGTTTTTTCACGTCTCCGAACCCATCAGGACTTTTTAAACGAGTGTTTCTGATTAGCACTCCACGTTGAGTTCAGCAGCTGGTTGAGCAGGTTTTTTGAAAGCCTGTTCAGAACGACTTAAGTGGCACCTTAGGAGTAAACCCAGTACTGCAAAGACCAGCTGTATAAATTGAAAAGTGGACACAAAATCACCAATTAGGTAACAACTGTTTTTTAATGTATCCCTTCACCTTTTGAAGGGTTTACAAAGTGCCGGGGGAGGGGTTGAACCTATGGTGTAAAGTCACAACTCGACTATTTTGGGGAAGAGAAAGGTAACATATTACTCGATGCGACAGCGTGACAACACCGCTGAGTGTACTTTGACGCTTTTGACAGCTTACAGTACTAAGAGAGAGGAGTGCACTTAACCGGTTTCCGAGAACACTTACAGTCAGGCAGATTGTCCGTAGAAAAAAGAAGGGAAAGCGATGTTTGTAAGGTAAGACTGAAATAGAAATCTCGGGGTTACAGATAAATTGGAAAGCTCTATATTACGCGCTGCCCCAATGGAGTACCTCAGGTTGATGCCCCATACCAGATGTGAGCAGTAACTCATAGTGTATTTGAGATCCATTACCCGCGAATGGTTGGATGTGCATGGCAATTCTGTCAGCTCAGAACGTAAGCCTATTTTTCTTGAAATTCGGGTGGCCAAATCGAGATATTTCCAGAGAAAGTCGTATCCGTTGAAAGCTTGACAAGGTTGCTGACATTTTTTGAAACGAATGGTGTAGGAGACCAAATGGTAAAACATGGGCAGCTTTTGATTAATTTGAAGTTATCACACTTAAAGATTCTCACTCTAACATCATTCCTTAATAACATCTCATACTGGTTTCTGGTGGATTTTGAGTTAGTGAAAGTTGTTGAGTTGCCGAACGTTGATTGAATGATGTGATGGACCATCGAAGATCGTCCCTTCAACAGAAGCATGCGAGTAACCGCTATATGGAAGGTTGTTTGTCAGACGGTGGAAATAGGGTGGGGGCAAACAATAGAGCCTTGTGAAACGCCCGTATTTACCTAATGCTGGGAGATGGTTCCTTCGCATATGCTCACTCTGACCAAACGACTCTCATGAAGTCAACCAGAATGGTAACTTAGCTGGTGACCCTTCGTGCAGATTCGATTTGAAGCCATATATGTCGACGGTGACAACTTCTGCGGTAGGTGGTTATACCGCAGAAGAGGAAGCACGCAGATGTGGGTGGTCGCTTGCAGCAGCTTTGCCTTTCATCTGATACAACAGACACTTAGTTATCAAGAAATTCATCACATTCAATAGAATAGATGAAAAGTATAAAACGTTATTTAGTTAGATGTGAGGGTTTATTGCAATGATTTTCCCGATGAAGAGAACGTTGGTAGTGCAGACGACGAGCAAAGCGAATGTACCGCAATAGGGACCAATTCTGAAACTAATCTTTGTAAATAAATGAGGATGAATATTGTCCGTGTCTGAGCGAGTGTTGGTAACTGGAGCCTGTATGCCTCTGCAGACACTACGAGTGGCTTAGATGGGAGCAAGTGAGGATACAGATGATGTGAGGGTTAAAAACGAAGCGGTAGCAGAAAAATTCAGCTTCATCGCTTAACTGGAAGACATGATTTGTTACGTTTCGAGATAGTAGTGCATAACTTCTTTTAATACCTCAGAGGTGCTGCTATGACCGTACCTATTGTATAGTTAGAACACTAGAAAACACAAACTACAACAAGAGCTGTTTATTTGGTCTGTATCCTACGTAGCTTCATAGCCAACGCTCGACGCAGAGCCTATTGCGATTAACGAGTCAGCTCTTAGCACCACTAGTATCATTGCCGCTCCCGCAACCATGGTTAACGCATGATCCGACTCTTGACCACGAACACTACTGTAACAAATGTGCAAGTTCTGTTACACTTCTCAACGACCACTGCCACAAGCCAAGTGAGAATTGATATCCACAAATTATTGTTGGACACGGCGTACGAATAACAATTCTGCACAATTGTTTATGGCAACTCAAAAAAGTGCGTGTGGGTTAAATAGCGAACGTTTGTGGACAAACACATTGGAGATGTTATGGAAAGTTTGACGAGACAATGCGGACGATTGGAGATTGCTTGTCTACTTCCAGACCGGAGTAATCAAAACGCAGAATAACCTAAACTAACTCCCCTACCTGATACAGTAACCGATAACTCTTTCGTTCTTTGACTGTTTAAACGGTTTCTGGATCTATCAGATGTCTAAATGGCGTTGAATTGTGGCGAAACCGACACAAATGAAACAAGATGGTTGGATGCGTCATATCTCTTACACAAGGTGAACTGGTTATTTAAAAGTAAACGCCATTTGTTTCCACAATACTCCGTCTGGATTGCTATACTAGGCGTGAACCCGAGCGAAATCATATCTCTCTTTATGTGGTCGATTCACCAACGCAACCTCATTCCATCCAACCAAACTACCATGGGTTTAGAAGAGCCTGTTTCTGAGGTTACGAAACGTAATCATTAGATTCCACAATTATTGAAATGTTTTTCAGCTCATGTATCTGAAAACCTTTAATTCACTCAAGTGAATAATCAATACCCTCATATTTAGCAATCACGTCATTGCTTGACCATCCCAATTTTACCCAACTGTCTGTGATCTTAGTAACTGATGAGCACTGTGGGAAATTCAACTGGCATGAGGAGTACATAACCCAACCATAGTAGACTGTGCAACCTGATTATGTGGCCAGTTGTTCTTGTATCTCATTTTGTTATATACTGTTCCTTTGTACGGCAACTTGATATAATTTTGACGCCAAACGACGCGTGTTTACGAAGGAAGCACGTATATTTCCTATCCTCGCTGATCTCCCATGGGTAGTATTACGTTCTGACGATATAGTCACTCAAGTGTGTGGAACTGTTCACAGACTGGAGGGGATTGCTTGTAATAATGAATGTTGCAATGACAGTCTTCGAAAGCGTGGAGCGCACTGCGTAGAAACCAGCCTGATGATTCATCTTTTTTAATATGATTTGCACAGATACGTATTGGCTAAGCGAGACAGTGTCGTCCATATATTCAATGTTTGCCACCCTAGTGGCAGGAAGAAATTCGACATAAAGTCCATTGGATTTCTAAGGTGCACCTTCTAGAAAGTCGCCCATGACGAAGTTGACCAGGAAGAGAATAATCGGACATATCTGAGAAAAACCACTAGAGATAGTGTACGCCTGAAGCTAGTGTCCTCGATCTGTCACCCTGCCTACCCAGTGGGTATAGATGTTCACGTATTTTTCCAGAGCTCGTTTGTGAAGAAAGAAGTTTCACTAAACGTCACGAGCAACCCTATTTTCTTAATTGCACGCAATCCGCATAAGACTGCGGACAGTTTCGCGTACTTGGGTAGTACCTTCTCGCCAGTCTGTAATATTGCTGATGAGATATCAGGGAGGATAGCAAAAACACGAGTTGCCTATGCCAAACTGTGCCATCTTTGGCGTCGAAAAGACGTTCGGTTACCGCTAAAAGGAAGGGTATACAATGCTTGTGCACGTTCTGTTTTGTTCTTGTAGTTCGGAAACGCAATATTCTTTCACGTTCATAACCATTGTGAATAAAGAAATATGGGATATTCAAAACCGCTTGCCCATTGTTTGGGGCAACCTTGAAATAAAGGTCCACTCGATTGACGTGTTACTGCTCACTATTCCTACGGTTCTTTCACTTCTGTTTAGTTCGAATTCAGTGCGCCTAACTGGTGCAGTCTGATTTGATTAAAAGCACGTGGTGAATGAATCGGACGTTTTGAATTCTGTTTTAATGGATGCTGACCTTGTTACTTTGTGCGTTATCAACTATCTGTTCGTATGTGTACATCCCAATGTGATGAACTGATTTGCCCATTAGTCTGACTTAAACTAAACTGTCCTTTTCCCACGATTCATACAGATATGGCATCGCAAGTGTTTCCGGTGCCACAGCTGTGGAATGGCTTTGAACATGAGCAGTTATCGAGGTTATGAGAAAAAACCTTACTGTTCCGCGTGAGTTACCAGGCTATTCATTTCACTGTGTGCTTACACCTTTTCAACTTCTTAGCCTCCTGTTTCCTCCTCCTGAACTTATTGCCACTTCCATTTCAATGCCACATGCTTCTAGACCGTTTGTAGGGTGACTTGTTTTCCGGCCCTCTAGTCGTGTCTTTGTTTTTGATCGTCAACATTTTGTGTGTTCTTGTTCTTATTTCGGCTTCTCATTTCAATTAAATTTCGAAGTCGTTCACACCCGCTGGTTGCAGGCTGCAGAAGACTGTTAAGTTCCGACTGTTGATTTAACGTCACGATATCAGCTTCGTTTGTTCTGATGAAGACGTGGTGGTCGTATATGGTTTTGCTGACATCAGAATGTAAATTCTAATGCGTAGGTTTGTGAAGAATTCTTGTTACCCTGGCGACGCACCACATGGACGTGATCCAACATCGTCCAACAGACCTATCTGGCAATCGGCATTTATTTGTAGCCTACTGGTCGATCTCAGGAGGGCTGTTGGATCCTGTCACTGCATTATGGGGGAGTGATGTCTAGCGTCTACTTCAGTAGAATTTGTCGTGTTGACAGTACAAAGTCTAGTTTTTGTGGGGCCGTTGCACCAAGAGTGACACCAACTCCAGTCTTAAAATGATAATAAGGGAGTCGTGTGAATTGTAGTGAACACTCAGTTCGAATAGTTGGCTGTCATTTTGGGCTGCGGAGCTTGATGGACGTCGGTTTCCACTTGGCCTGGTCTCCAAACGAGTTCAGTCTACTGATCTGTCCACCTTATACTGAGAACTTTGAAGGCATTGTAGGTCTGAACTGCAGACAGCGGGAACGGGTAACTGGTCCATAAAGCTTTGGACTTTTCAAGACAGTGTTAACGTAGGCCAATTACACCGTTCCCCGAAAACGCATTCTTATGTTAGAACCTGATTAACGTTGCTAATTCTTTTTCTTTGTACTTATTTAATCAGTATTTTGCTCTCATACGTTTGCTTTCCGACACACGGCATTTATTTTTGGATCAAGTTCATGTGGGATTTTGCGTAATGATGAATAACAACCATATGCTTTCTGAAACTGGTGTCTTAAGTGAAGTACACGTAGCTGACGGTAGCGTAGTGTTAACTGCCCCTGACCTCCGGTCACACAGTCACGGGTTCGAGTCCGCTTACCGCGACTTGTCCCCTCTCGGCTTTGAGCAGCTTGACGGTATCGAACTGAAATATATGATATTAACTAACGCACAGTCATGGTTGCCGCGAAAGAATCGCGTCATCATGGCTTCGGTTGCCAATGGGTCCTGAGCTGCGAAGCTAGCTTCTTAGTTCATCTGGTTGAGCAGTTGCATCTAAGCAATCTGTTCTTACCAGTGGTTCCACCACAACCGAAACATGGTTTTCTCACAATCAGGAAGAATAACCGCTACTGTAATATCACTCCATTGGTAGGCATTGTTCACATATACAAACACGTGTGGTACAGGAGTCAACCAGATCGGTATTCCAGGAGTGGATAAAGGCCCATCCTGAGCTCGAAAGGAATTAACCAGTGAATGTGCATATAGGACTAAGAGGATTCCTTCCTCCGCAAAAGGTTAGAACTTGAGGAGGGAAATAAATGGTATGTACTCAAATATTAGGCATAAAGTTTATTCTGCAGTCTCATTGTTGTGGCAACTTTGATACTCATTGATCGCTCACATTCCCGACCTTTTGCGGAGTCGCTGCGTCACTGAAATGTTAGCCATCTTCTGCACCACTCCTGTGGTCGTTGAGTCGCAATGCATAAAGCGAACCTCGAGGATATTCAGCCTTGCTGCTCAAGCATCTCAATGCGCGAAGACTGAAAACTGTTACAGCTTATGCATTATTCATCAGTATGTGAATTATTGGTTATCATAGACTATAGAAAGAATCAGGGCTGTCTACCGGGTCTGCTTGTAGGTCATTTCCATAAGTCCGTGGTGCTTCTGTTAACCACTGTGCCCTTGAGTCGTGTGAAGTAGTACACATATAAGGAATCAGGCGTAGTGATCATCGTTCCTTGTGAACCTTCTATAGACCATATAGTCTTGGCGTTATGGATTCAGTCGGTCGAACTCGTTTAGATGTCACGCAGTCAATCAAGCCCCTGCTGTTTTGGATTTTTCGCAGTTTTAGGAACGGTACTCTCGACCAAATTGATTCTCTCACTCTCCTTTAACACGTGGCTGAATGTAAACGAATTGCTCAGTCAGTCATTCCCTACAAGTAATTTGATTTGTCCGTAAAAGTGATTTCTACGTCCTTATTGGGATTTGATGACAGAATCGGAGGTTCGATCTGACCCGGTACATTCGCAAATGAGACCTCTAAATCAAGCTGCTTCATTTGATTTTTGGGATGACAAAACCTAAGACCGAGTGATAAAACTTCCAGCTGTTTGGAAACTCTGACACCATATTTGTAGATTTTGTACTACTTTTCTGTTTGTTGCATTGCAAAACCGTTTGCTTCCTAAAAATGTGTTAAACATACTTGTCGGATTGAACGTGGTCTCCAGTCACGAGTGATCCTACTGCAATGATTCGTTGATTTAAATTTCACGTCAACCCATCATTCCTTTCTGTGTTCGTTTCTGGTTTATTGAGTGTTTGCCGTGGGTTGACTGCCATTTCATCGCAAAAACCTCCAGAAGTACTTGGGATATTTCTTCTCAGTAACACCCTCAGTTTCATCTCGATATGAACAACGCGCCTTCTGTCGATCAATGTTTAACGTAACGAAGTGTTGTTCGGGGTTTACTTCAGTGTTTAAGCTGAAACTCTCTATAGAAAACAGGAGGACAATATGAGAATATCCCTGCTTGAGTAGTTGAATGACAAATAGGCCTGTTTTTATCTCTCGTGAACAAATGCTCTAGTGTAAATTTGTTTTTTTAAAATTAAAATAAGAGTAGGCATACACTTACTTCAATGCTGAGACATATTTCGGCATGCATGAAACTGATACAGGTATTTCCTTTAAAGGTTAATGTATGCCTTAACAAGTGATCAGGGCTGGACGAACGTCGATGATTTGGGAAAGAGGGGCATTTCGAGCGTAGAGTGGGTGAAGTGAATTTCTTTGCAAGACTAATACAATGCAGATTCTTATGGCGAAACGCTAGCCTCCTTCGTTTTTTCCTCTGTTTGCGAAGAGGAACGTATGCTGTCAACAAAAAACGCTGTCCCATACGTCCCACATCACTACATTATGTTTTTTCTTAGCGGGATACATCTGTTTACACTGGTTAGGTGATTCTGATCAAGCTTGATCGATAATTTCAAGATCAGCAAGCAAAACGGTCTTTTAGTTACATTACAGCCTCCTTTCTGGGGCTTTCTTCGCCAGTTTAGTAGCAGTAAACGAGTGATCACTCGGTTTTTCTCTACTGTGGTCCGCAATGAGCTCAGCTAGTGCGACGTATTTTAAACATCTATGTTTCATTACTACAGTTTTGTTCTCAGGTCTATGTATATTCCAGAGATTACAGTAATCTTGTTCGAAGTGGAACCTAAAGAATGTTCAAATATTGGTTTGCGATTATCAGTGGTAGCGTAGTTTTGCCTATCTACCATGTGGTGTATAACAAATGAAGTCATCTAATTCACCGCACACAGTGATGAATGTACCGTTGATACCATGACGTCCGAGCATATTTAAAGGAGATGATTCAACTCTTCAAGACTGTCGAAGTGAAGCGGCGATGAGTAGCTGTTGACGGAAATCCGAGCCGTTTTCTCAATTATGGGGTCAGTATTTTTACACCGCTCATCCTGGAAAGCCAGCATGCTGTACTTCGCTAGATTTCCGTTTGTTGGCCTGCCTGCCTGCCTTTTTTAATATCATGCTGTCCGCTTTGTTCAACACGACATCGTCCCACCGGCATAGTCGGTGTTTACCTTACGGTTTGGGCGGGCAAATTCTATCGATGAGCTCCAGAAATAGAAAAACTCGAGCACAGTTTGATGGCTGTCCGTAACATTATGCGAAACTTGCGATCGAATGTTATCAGCGTTCTCATTATGCTAATCCAAATCCGCAGCTACACGTTGTTGGTCAGCGTTTACTCGTTTAGTATTCGAAAATCTTCGGCGACCACTCATTCATTCAGGTCCGTTTTCCTTGTCCTTCTAACCAGCCACTATCCCCAGCCGAAGCGATTTACCGTGATTTCAGACACACCGGAGTTACAGCGAGTTGCACAAAACACACGAATTCTGAGCAACGTGAGTTTGTTACATTCAGGCTGTCATATTGCATTTTGATACATGAATCGCTTGAAATGGATCGCGCAGACGCACACTTTTTTTTAAACATTACTCCCATATGGTCACAGCTTTTATAGTCAGATACATACACTTACATAAATGACAATGACCATGAGCGTGACCGACTTTTAACGGAACAGTGGTGCGGACTATTGCAGAGCAATCACTTTATTGAGGGAAAGAAAGCAAAATGTTAGTGAACTAACGTTAAGATCGATTTGGATGCAGGCACGCTATTGACTGCTTCACTGCGTATGACGTCCCTGTCGGCGATTTGAGGGATTCCGAATCCCCTCAGCTCTGTAGTCCACACCTTCCAACTCAACGAACCAGTTCATAACTTCGTCGATGCCTGGTCACATCATGGTTTTGCCCAATCGCTAATGGCCTCGGTGAATAACATCCAGCACGGTACGCATCCAACTTGCACGCGGAGTACGTTGTCAGACCACCGCACATTGTTCACTCTTAGTGTAACGAAAAGGCATATGATAAAGGCAAATCCTTATTGTCCAACTTGCTGGTTGCCATGCCACGCGCGCGCTCGCGTTTATGAACCGGAATTCCGGTCCACGCGACACGTATGCATTTCTGTCCGGTTTGTGTGTGTGACCGACATCTTCTGTCGAGGGGTTTCCCGCCTGTGATTCCTGGTCCGTTAGTCCGATCTCGTTGGGCGATGGCTCGTCCTGTCGCTCGTGTTGTCCGCACTTTATGCGTTGTCGGTTTTGGTCGTATTCCACGGCCGTGTTAAAACATTCCACTGGGTGCTGGAATAGTCACCCCTCCTATCCGCTCATCCATCCTCTTTGGTCTCGTCGGTTGGTCTTATCTCGCTGAGTGTTGGCTCGTCCAGTCGCCTGCGTTGTCCGTTATCCGATCACTGTGGGCCGTTGGACGTCTCACCGCCGCGCTGAGGTACTCTTCCGAGAGTTGGAATACTGGCACTTCCGGTTTGGTGATCTACCACGTTAGTACTAGGCTGTGCGATCGCATATCCGAAGTTGTTCGGATTGCTTAGTGACAAATGACTGTGATGCTCACGCGACTCTACTGATTGGCGTGAAATAATCGACGTTCGACCACAATTACGTGTGAATAATTTCCAGATTACCCGATCGTGCTGTGGGACCTCATAGTAACTGTCCTGATAATCCGAACAACAATCACGCAGTCAAACCTTCCCGGTCAAATGAAGTCTGCTAACAGCGCTTGGTGGACAGATTGATACGGAATTCAAAACAGTTGGTTCCCTTAATCCATACGGCAAGTGTGGGGTATCATTTACTTCACTCTCGTCGGCCGTGAACGTTCAGTTTGTAATGCGTAGTAGTAATGGTGAAAAACCAAAAATCGGACAGAAGTACTGTATTGATTCGTGCGATTAAAATTACTCAAAGCTAAAGTTACTTCACTGTGGCTGCAAGTGGCTCTTAAACACGTAGGTTCGGTTCCAGATGCATGATCAACGGAGCCTTGACCGATTTCAGCAGATGTGAACTTTGATTACGTAATGGCGATTAGACCGATCTATATTGTACTTGCTCTCGATCCAGCATCAAGCGATCTGCGGCAACGTGGTACATTTGTTTTTTATTGTTGCTTTTGGCTTTCAACAAGTCTGCTTTAGGTGCACGATATTTGTGATCGGCAGCTTAGTAAACACACACCTTTTTTGATGTGATACATGTGTCTACTGGTGGTGGTATTTTTCTGTAGTACTAAATTAAGTTCAGCGAGTATCCATTCTTTTTGGGCGTTTTTGTCAGAATATTATAGTCGTCATGGAAATGTGACTCAAATTTTGGTGGGGCTTATTGGAAAACGTGTATTTAATCGAAATCACCTTGACAGAGGAACAGAGGTCACATGGGATTTGCCGTGGTAAGGTCAATTTGTGGTGCATCTGACCGGATTGGTCTAATCCTTCGCCGACTAAGTGGGCGAAGGATTAGACCAATCCGGTCAGATGCACCACAAATTGACCTTACCACGGCAAAACGTGTATTTGTTTTTCATTTGAGACGAACTTCTGCTTGTTTATAGTGAACTTTCAATAAGCTTTTGTGTAAGCTTTTGTTCAAACATTCACATGTTTAAGGGTCTGTGGTGTGTTAATCCATACAGTATTCCGCCGTGGGAGACAACTGCCCGAGGATCTCATCGATCGATTCTGTCTGATCACCTATATACTGAATAACGGTGGCAAAGGCCGATTCTACACTGTTTACATCCGAACGACTCTCTCGTCAACAGAAGCAAATCGAACAGCCAGTATCAGAGTTCACACTACGTTTCTGTACGGGTTCACGCATTTGCATGGCCACAGTTTCAGCGAATTGCAGGCTTCGGCCTTGTGTTGTTAAACACAGAACTCTGTTTATTTGCCTAGCTTTGAAATCGTGTGCTTACAGGATCATTTGCTGGACTCATTTAGGGCTCCTAATTAAGGCTCAGTTTTGGTTGTGTACGATGCTCCACACTCATCGATATTTCCAGTTGACTTGACACTTAGTTTATTCAAACACCGGTCGTTCCACCCGAGCGTTGAAATCCGGAATATGTTAAACGAATACACTGAAAAAGTGTCACTCTATGCGCTCGCATCGACCCCCCCTGGCAATCCTGAATTAGCTGCCATACATCGCCACTTTTTTAAGCGAGACAAAGGAGTGTCTCCATTTTGGAAACTGTGTCAGGTCGGATTGATTGTGTGGTAAAGGACATTGAATAACCCCTAAGCCGTAGGATGGCGTTTGACTGCATCGTCAACGCAACCGCATCTGGTACAATCGCCGGGATATTCACTAAACTTTGTTCATATGAACGGAACACAGCTCTTCCATGTATACTCTGGCGTTGGGTGGTGACGTCTGCTTGTCTCTTGAAGTGTATGTTTCGAAGCAGAGAGTTCATCTGATCAGTTGAACTGTGTGATTGCAGGTATTCGTCTGATATGTGAAGAACACAATGGATGTGAACAAGAATAGAGTGACAGAGTGGGCTAGCCCATTCATTTGTTGGCAGACCAAATTTTAAAGACGAATCAAAGTAGTGCTAGGTGCTTTGACTCATTTTCAGGCCTTCTACCCTTTCATTGATTCCTTCTCGTTTAGGGGAGCGGGAGTTCAATACATCCATCCAGGCGAACATCCTTGGATGGCGGTTGTGTGCTGAGTGAGCATAAGCGTTTGTCATGTACACTCGTTGTCTCAAGCAAGCCACTAAGTTTGACTCTGTCCTTCACCTCTCGGATAGGTTTCATAAGTTTGACAGGTCATTTGGGTAGTTTTTGCTACGATGATTTCGAAGTAAGCTGAAGGTGAGGATGAAAATCCGGATTTAGAAACTGTTCGATGTCCACGTAGTTGTGGAACTTAAGTTAATGGAGGGGGAACTGTCATCAATGAAATTGACCCGAAGTAGTGTTTGTAGCTGTTTGCTAACATGTTTCCGAGTGTTTGCCAGGTTTTTTTTAAAAAATTATTGGCCACTTTTTACCTCCCAGGTTATCATTAAGTATAGATCAAAATCTATCGTTGTGGTCAGTTCTGTCCATCATAACTCCTTTCATCTGGTTGTGACACAGTCATTTATGGTTCGACTTCAGCAGTACACCTGGTCATGAAACGACTCTTTATCGGTTAAAAGTAACTAAATTGGCACTCCAAGTCAACGTGTTTCGCTTTTGGGCGACTATTATTCTTGTCTGATGAACGTTGTTGGCTGGGAAATTGTTTGGAACATGGTTCAGAATGTGCCTGAGTCCCAAGACGGTTAACCTTTACAGATCGGACACGAACTTTTGAATCATACCATGAATCCTTTAGCCGGAATACAGTATAGGTGACCGCTCCACAACTCCACCTGTTTGTGTGACGTAATGGCCAGTCATCAACGTGTTCACCTTAATGCAAGACCGAGCATTTAGCGGGCTGGCCATGCTGTTACTGGGTTCTGTCTGTCTCTGTATCGCTTAGAGCGAACCAATCCAATTATTTTCTGATTACAGGGTTGTTCTACCTGACGTCTATCTCCTGTTTGTTTCCGTTCAACTCACTCATACGTAGGCGTGCACTGATATCCAGACAATCGCTATGGTAGTCAAAATGTAATTAGCCTTTGAAAGCGTCGGGCCAATGTGAGTGCTTGTAACTTGAGCGGATCTTGCAGTGGATTGGATTTTTCATATTCCGATTGAACCATTTAGATCGGAATCGCCAAACTGGAGTTTTGCTTTCTCTCCATAACACCAGAACAACCGGAAATGATCTGCTTACGGAACAATCTTTTAATGACTTATGATTCGGCATTAACACACTAGAGTGCTCACGTTTATTCGGGCTCATCTTCTTCTGCATCAGAAGAACTTTAACGGTATATTTTGCTACCCACAGAATGCATTTCATAGGTACAAAAATAGTCTGTATTACAGGTCTACGTACATCTGTCGAATCACTTGAGGGGACCGAGAAACTTATTAAATCCGTTAGGAAAGTATCGATTATTCCACTTTATCAATCAACTTTGTCTCAACTTTTTCCTAATAGCTATCTTTCCGTATCCGAGGAATATTTAGGGTTGTTTTAGCCAAACAGTCGGCATTTTTCATTCGTTTTGCGATTTGGGAGTTCAGTTCAATTGCATAAAGGCCAGTTCTCCTTGGGCATATTTATTCGGGAAATGTAACCTTAGAAACAAGTAGATACATATATTTCAAAAAAACGTGTTAAATTCGCAGATAGAAGTCCGTAGCTTTTGCTTAGTTTCAACCACTGGAATTGTGCCATGCCGGGCATATTTTTCTAGTCAACATCGTATTGTACAGTTGTAGGTATAAAGTTTCAGCATCCTGACATTTGTCTACGCTTATTATGAAGGCAGACATTCGTCGTTGTTTGCTTTTCTTTATCATAGTATTATCAATATTAACCTCGCTTTGGTTCTTATTTCTTGGTATTCTACTGACAGCTGTTTAAAAAATATAAACTCGCATAGAATTCAAGCGACGCTTGCTTAGGCCCGTTTACAAATTCTTGACAACTGTCATGTCGCAGTGTTCTTGAGATACTACTAGAAGTGGAGTGCTACGATAGTTGTCGGTAATAATATCGCGTCTCTGATTCTAAAGATCACTTGAAGTTCTGTGCATCACGTCATGAGACAATGAGTGTACGGATCATGATTGCCGTTCGTTGGGACAAGGATGTGGTAGCATGTTTTATGCATCTGTTGATTCGTTGTCAATGTTGGACCGGACTCTATCGTCCCATTTCTCCATTCGATTGAACACACATATAATCAGACTGTTTTTGAAGTGAATTGAATTCTACTGTTAGAAAACAAAACAAATAAGTATTCACACAGGACAATGTAAAGGTCGCGAAACCTCCCTCAGGGTCGCTAATTTGTTCATCTAGCCGGCTAGATAACTGTGCTACCATACGCATGAACAGCCAACTGAGCTTTGGCTAGTGTTATGTATTTCTTATGGTATCCTAATTAACAGCGTCCAATATGGATAAAACGCCATCATTTGATTGTCTCACGCCCACTCAGTCAAATATGTTTGGACTTAAATCGCATTGGCTGAGTACATAAGTGATTGACGCATCACAATTCTTTGTTGGATCGATTGTCAGAATTACGATTTTGCTATTCCTTGGGCTATTCAGATTAGGGCTTTGACTGTGCGAAAAATGCTTATGCTACGTTTAACAGCTGTGAAAGACTGGTAGCAAATAATATTCCGGGCAATGTCATTAAAGAAGAATGATTGGATCAGTGAATGCTTCTGTGAATTTTCCAACTACATGTTTTCTTCAAGGTAGACAATGAGAATAAAGTTTCGATTTTTGATATGTGGGATACCTTCCATATTGTGATTGAAGTATTTTTTAAATGCAATTTTCTTTTCAGTTGAACTCAGCTGTAGCCCTATCAGTATGGCACTACGAAATTTTGCACCCTAGAGCAGCAAAATTAGTTGCCACAGATCCATTTCCTGTTATTCGGTCTGACTATTCACTTGAATTAAACAATTATTGATGTACGACTGAAGGGTATGCCGAATGTTACCTATGTGAATGGACATCACGATGGTGCACATTTGAAGCGACACACGAAGTTAACTAAACTGTGCTATAAGCGGTAAGTTAGCTTAGTACTCAGTCTACCGAAACCGTGAAAGAAATCAGTCACATATGCGAACACATTCACGGTGCAGTGACTGACAGTCATGCGGCTGTCATGTCTAATCGCTGCTCACTGAACTCATCTTTTGTTCGACAACGTAAGTTTCCACGCTCATCGCACGCTATTTCGATCTGATTTTGATTCAGTTTTGTCGCTTGTTTACTGTCCTTTTCCACTAGCCGACGATATATCGCATTGGATATTTATTCCTACTCAACAAGATTTTTTTCAGCGGAGATACATCAGTTTGTCACATCTTTTTTCGTGAATTTTCGCCATCCCATCGAAAACATCTTGAACAATCTAGTCATCTGTTTGAACATCGCGAGATTTGTGTTTGCGGGTTAGAGGAAGTTGGCTGCTTTTGTTGTTTAAACTTTAATTTCCTGCTTTTCCAGCGTCAACGCTAATCAGCAATACATTCTTTTACGTAGAGTTCCGATCTATAGACCTTTGAGTTGAGCATTTTCATAATTACGATGTTTGTTTCATACTAGACATGACCGAGTGGTCATACCCATCGATTATGCCACATTCGCTAGTGAATCTTCAACCCGTCTCAGAGGACATATTGAAGCTATACTGTTAACCCTTTAATGTGTACCTTTCAGGCTGGCTGAAGTCGCGGATTTTATAGGTGTCGGTGTTTTGTTCACTGATTAGCAATCTGGGATTTTTATTGTTGATACCTTAACGTCCTTTTTAGTGATATCCTTCGTACTTCCGTAAACTGCCTGTTCGACCCATTTTAATAAAGACTGTCGGTTTTGATGTCACAAACAAAGTCATATGTCGCCAGATGCTACACATTTTCCGAATTATAGATAGGGGCTGTCAAGGACTCATACTCTCCTCCGGTAGTCGAACGTCTTAACATAGAGCTATCGCTCTCCATTAGCCCAACAAATCCGTCCTTATAAGTGGTGAAACTCCTGGATGAAGCTGCACGGTATGTATTATTCTCTAATGGAATTCCGGACGGAAACACTTGCGGTTGGTATGTCTATCCTACAGTGCCACTGAAGTACACGACGACGACGACGAATTTTTCGTGCTTCTGGACGGGATATCTGTTCGGGGTCGTTTGTTTGGTTGAAATCGGGTCTTGCAGAGGGACAGTGTGATCATTAGTCTCTGTGCTTCGATAACTGTCCACCAGCCGTATTCATGATGAATCTATTTTAGAAAGTTGGTGGTATGCGGCGATTGGTTCGATCCTGATGGTGAATCTCAAAGTTATAAAACCCTGTTGTCCAAAGTCTGTCGCAATGTCCATAAGCGGAAAGCTGCTTGGCTTGTACAGGGTTGATCTCGGGGCAGGCAGATTCACTATCTTAAATATCAAAAACGTTCGGTCCTCTCTGTTAGTTATATTCTTCCGGCTACCATTTTCAAAGATTCCTAGCTAACCATCGTACAATTAACGCGTTTCTAACCCTCTAGTACAGCTTTCCTGTATGCTTTCACTACTTCGAGGTGCACTGCGTGGATCACTCTATTCACGACGTTCCAGAAGCTCGCTTGGATTGATTCAGTTTAGCCATGGACAGTGGCGCGTCGTCGAAACAGATACACTGACAGTCGACTTTCTCTTTTGTGTGGCCCGATTTGGACCACACGAACTGTACGTAATGTGGCTATAACCAACCTCCCCACTTACTGGTTCTCATGGTGTACAAAACAATCAATATTTCAGTAAAAATGTTGCTTCAAAACTTATTCACGCAGGCGTTGAGGGTGGGTGCGTTTACTCAAAAGGCATATCATAATGGGACGATGAGCCGCTAACTGGTGGATAACACTGTTCGTGATCATATGCTAATGAACCTAACCAGAACTTGTCTTCATGTAAGTTTGTAACGAGTGGTTTTTGTGTAACTAGTTCCATCAGGTCGTGAGTAGACTGGTGTGCATGATGTTGACCTGACCGAACTTAGGTGCTATTAACCCACATGTAGAAACTGGCCAGTATATACGAAGAAGAGTCGTTTTTTTGTATTTAGTAATTTACTTTGTTCCAGTACTTTGAAAGCGAGTTTATTCTTCCAGGGATGTAAGTTCAAATTCTGTTCGGCTAATCATGAATATTGCTCACGGAGTTCCGTACGATCTGTCCAGTTCACCGCACATTTCCATACGGTCTGAGAAGTTTTCCAACTCCGTATTGATTACTTCTGCTTTATCTAGGTCAGTTATCGTCAGGATCTTCGTCAATCCGAGGTTCATTGCACCGCATCTGCATTCAGGGCAGTTTATGGACGAGACGGTTCACAAAAAGCTTTCTGCTATCCCGTTAGTACCGTACTTGCTTGTTCTGGCCTATCACTGTACACCATACACTCAGTGTCCGTCGTTGTTAGTTACTCAGTTCCACCAACGTTCACGTCTGCTGTGCTATGTTGTTGTTCAACCACTGCTCGCAATCTGTGTCCACAACATTGCACGTTCTTCTTTGCATTCGGTTCCAAATGTTAAGGGTCACGCTAGTTGTCACGTGCTCCCACAAAACACCTGACATTCTTTGACTACACCAGACAAAGGAGAGTTCATCTATTGTAGTTGATGTTTTTGTGAAACATACTCTGTAAAGATACTGCCGATTCGCAGAAATTATCAACCCGTTTCAACTTGGGTGAACACAGCTCACCAACAAACTCTAAGCTATTGGTGGGATGTCGTCTCCGCTAACCGTCGGCCTTCTACAGCTATTTCCGCGGGAGTGTTTAGACCTCGTCTTACTTTCTGAACGTTCGTTCATCGATTGCACGATCGCATGCTGTCTACTTTTAATCCCCTTTTGTTGTTCTTTAATTGTCGTTGGCTATGGTCGATTAATGATCGGTTCAATATTTCGGTGTGATGTATACGGTGTTCTTTATGTCCGTTTAGCGTACGTTACCACACACTTGTCTGCTGGTCATCTGTCTCTATTGTCTGAAAAGACGTGTTTTTGTTCTCTTCAACCATATAAATATAAGAAACACATCAATCAGTTCCGGTACAGACAAGAAGCTAAGCGCATTGGCGGACTGGGTGCTTCGACCAAGAACGATCGTCTGCTTGTGCACCAGATGCGACTTTCCAAACGATTTAGTGTGATTAGTCTAAATTATCCGCGATAGCCGGACCATTCGCGCTCACTTTTACACTTTAACCCGCTTGTGGTCGTTCGCCCCTTACATATCTGTATACACACCTTCTGATATATGGCCATGTTTTAGCCAGTTATCATGTTATACTCCTCATGGTGCATACTTGACGTCCTGAATTTCGTCTAAACTTTGTATCTTGTCGTTTCCCGATTCGTTGGTCAGCTCATTAGCCATTCCAACTGTGTGTGTATGTGTGCCCGCTTAACGAACCAGGTCCTAGTTTTGTGCACGTGTTGGCCTGCATGGGCTCCAATGGTTTCTTGTGTGGTCCGACAAGTGAGTTGTGATTACTTACACTGATTCGATCCCCTCACGACACTTAAGACACATCATTATTCACTTCCGTCTAACGCACTCGGCCAGAAATGAGCTGGGCCCTATCATTCGCGTTATATGGGAATAGAACTGGTAGCAGTTTAATTGATAGTCAGTGTGGTTGCTTTGACGTTATCGTGTGAGGTGTTCGATTTTTCGCTCGGTCCTTTTGATCAGGTAGTCCTTTAGGTACTATCTTGAAAAAAGTCGTCTTGACTTTACTTCGTTGTTTTAGGGGATCTGCTCAGTTCGCCAAGGGTTTGTGCCCGTTCACTGGTTCATTATCAAAATTATTGGAAAGCTATCAGATCGCATTACTCCCTTCCTGGATTTCCTAGGTAGAATCACTCCTCTAGGAAGACCACTTTCATCCGGTCCGACAGACCTTCTGTAGGAATGTAGAACCCTAGTGCAACAACTCTCGGATAAGACGACGGACAAAAGTTCTGGTCCTAAGATGATTCGGAACTATTTTCAGAAGGTCACAGTCTTTACCCTCGCTATTAGTTCTTAGAATTCTGAAGTCCACTCAGCCCGAGACGGCTGATCTCTGGTGGACCGTACGTCAGTAGAGTACAGCGACTAACTCTTGTTTCTACGCAGTCAACCAGTTTTGGTTGAACCAAAGTTAAACACAGTGTGACCATTTCGTTTGGTATTTGGTTCATCAAACCTACGTGGATTCAGCGAGGCTTCACGAACAGGACATTTGACAAGCGTTTGCATGGGTGTAAACTACCGTATAGAAACACGCCTTGTCTTTACCACACTTGATTTACTTAGTGCAATCCGTAATTTGTGTCTGACGAATAATGGGTAGCCTTGGTGCATTCGTGTGACAGGGCTTGATTGGACGAACTCAGCGGTACTCTGTCAACCAATAAATCGCGGAAGGATACTGCCCATCAGGATCTCCCAATCGAGCAAACTGATGTGTAGGCGAGGTGACCACTGGAGATATTACTTAGGTGCAGCATCGGATTTGTTGTAAGAAGTATGTGCCTAAAGTAAGCTGGTTAAGTGTCTCCTGATAAACTAAACGAGTTACAAGGAGAGCCGAGCAAACTAATAGAGAAGCTGATGCTTCAGAATCTACTGGATTTCTCCATTTTACCGTTGCTTCTTGTCTATCAAACACTCCATAGGGTTGGGAATACTTAGTGCCCGCCACCCTTGACCAGTCCTCTGGGAAATGATGCACGACCCTACCAACAGCCACGGTTTGCAACGCCCATATTGGCCCTTTGTTTGTTGTTTATTAACGGGTCACTACCAGGTTGCCTGTGTTTTGTTTTGCCGACAATGCAGCAGTTCATAAAGATATGGGACCATTTCAGAACGATTTGCACTGTCCCAACCAATGGCGTCCAACATAAACGTATGTGAAATCGTACACACCCTATAAAAATTATGAGGATTTCACCTTGGTAATACAAATCTGCTAACCTTTGTATGCTGACAGATTATTTACGCAACCATTCGTAAAGTTTTGACAGTGACATTCGCTCTCCCACGAACATTGTGTTGAACTGTTTGTCATGACACCTTCTCTTTAGAGTTCAACTCTTTCTAACCGCCTCCATATGTAAACACATGTAGACATGCCATCCTCACCTGAAAACACATGGCACTTATTGTGAGTTTCCAAGTGCGAAGCACTAGGTGAAACAAGAATTCAGGAAAGCCCCATATCCAAGGCTCTAAGGGGTATTAAAACTATTCTCAATACAATCACATGGAAGGAAACCTATTCTCCATTTGTAAAATCCTACATACACTGCATTATCTACTAAGCAGAAATGAACGCCTAAGAGTTCAGTCTTCAAAAGTAGGATATCAAGTAAGTGAGCTGCTATGAGTGGAAATTCTGTAATGTTAGCGTTTGTCGCTGTTGGGACGCGTTGTCGGACTTCGTGATCACAATAGACACAGGTGACAGTCTTGAAACTGCACGTTCAGCACGTGTGATGTTTTCTTGTGCGCCTTCTTAACTCACTGTCCTCAGGTCGTCAAGCGCGTTCATGTATCTAAGTGCACTTTCAATGTTCAATTCTGACGCGTACGCACGCCCGCTTCTTACTGCTCATTTTCCTTTGTTCTCATCCGCCCATGGACATTTTATTCGGCGACCAAAATGACGACAGAAACGCGTGGGGCAATATCCTTTTCTCTCCTGTAATAACGGGGAATCTTATGAACTTAAGGGAGGTACTTTTAGAAGTTAGCGACTTAATCAAGGAGGGGTCTTTGTAACTGGGCTCAAATGGAAGGCGAATGCTGGATTGATATTCCGTAACCTTTCTAAGTCTACCCAGTCATATTGCCGATTCACCTCCAATGGCACTATCCACGTTCATGGTAGATAGACTTAAACGATGAGCCGTAACGTTGTACGTCGCCAGGATTCATTTCGTCTCTCCATTAATTTTCTTTCGATCACCGGGGTCAGTTTGCAATCGATTGGATTACAGATGTGATTACGTCTTGCTCGGTTGCTAAGACTACGCGCATGAACCGTTACCTGTACCGGTTGCACTTTTTATATGCAAAACAGTTTATACCCATTTATTTTGTCATATTGACATCAGCGAAATGCTTTGTATAAATATCACTTACGTATGCTTAAAAGCGAGTGTTATGAGCATATGGAATCACAAAACCGGTGAGGTTTCTCGTGACCTTCTTATATTCTGGATGTACAGTGCTCTTCGCCTTGGGAAGATTATCTTATGAAACTGTTATAGTACAGTGTGTGGGGGATCATAAACTACTTCGTTATATTAGCCACTTTGCCGTACTGTAGCTCGTTTCGCAATTTTTAAATTCAATATCAACCTGTTCCAACGTATACGTTGCTGTTTTTCCTTTTAGGTAATTCATAGCAAAGCATCCGTGAAATGTGCTTGATGGCGAACCTGCGTTTAAATCGCATATCGAAGCGATCGATGACATTTGTCCTTCGTGATGTGCCCAACTAAACGTGTTCCGTCTCTGTTTCGTCAGGGCTTAAAGAGATGTGTATGTCACTTTCGAATTGCTAGAGGCCTCTCATAGTCTGTGTAGTCTGCCATGTTAAACATAGTCACAGGAGGCACTGGTTCTACATGGTCATTACCATGCAAGTATCCGGACCAACCTGTTTAACCTCTACCGTAGCTTTATCTGCAATAAGATTCATACTAACATCCAACCACTTGACTACGCGGGTGGCACATCAATTAGTATTTTTATCAGAGCTCTGGACAAAAACGCTGTATGTGGTGTGCGTTTTGCTTTCTTCATTGTCTTGGACTGACTACCCCATGTTATTTTCCGTATGCATGTACCATCGTTTGACGTACAATCTGTTTGTGGTTTCGTTCATACTCAGGTATCCTTTAACCCAGCAACTGTGATAGGCTAGTCCAAGAATGGATGCCGATAATCAACCATCATTCCTTGATTACCCTTACCCACACAGGTATATACAGCTCCATACATCATACCCTCAACCATTAGCTGTCCGTAACTGAGTTCACGAAGCTCACTGATATGCGTTCTTTGTGAGGTCAGAGTGAAGACACCACTCTCAAACAAACTTCAACCCCACACACGACATCGGATCATCATTGGACCTCTTCTTTGACTGAACTTGGCCGAACAATGTTTATCCTGTCAATAACCGGATTTACAAATCCAATATGAATCTGTTCCCGCTTGATTCAGTTATCCATAGTCTTTTTGTGAACATTACTCATTTTCGTTCGATTGCACCAAGCTAAACCGAACAAACGGAAATTGTGTTTATATCCATCCTGTGCACCAGACACTAGTGTTTTCCTGTCCGTGTTCTCGTTCATTTGACTTCCCTACCACGGTGCATTCTGGCCTCATGTGTGATCAACATGCTGAACCCAGTGCATGTCTGGTAGAATTCGTATCTCTATCTAGTGACACTCGTTGGTGGTGTCAGATTTGTTGAACAGTGGTTTGTCTATACATTTAGTTATTGCGAATGCGTGCGTGTATAAAGATGGTCAATTTAAAGTATATATATATATATATGTATATATCGGCGGTCTTTTGTGCCCTCACGTCTTCGTTATAAAGACATTTTAGCTGTGCTGACTTTTATCGTGACGGAGTTGTGTTGTTCAGGTTTTCGGGATGTCATTCTCCTAGCCATTCCAGCAGCTGTCATCTACTGTGTAGTCCGTCAGCTTTTGAAGTTGTCCACACCGATGTCGGCTTTTGGATTCCCAATTTGGGACAATTTGGGACCTCGTGCGAACGAAGCGGATAAGAGTTACTTCAAGAGTGGGTGCATACTGTCGATTCGCTTGTACTCAACACCGTGGTAGGTATATTCTTAAATAGATTCTAATCAAACGGCAGCCTCGCCTTGGTCCCTATCTTTTGTCGTTGTTTCTGATCTCAAGCGTGCTTCAAGGTATCGCTTAGGGCAAACAAAATGAAGACCAGAAATGACTGGTCTTATGTGCCGTTTGGCTGTCAACCATCCACCAAAAGTTGTGACTTGATTAATATCGCATGGGTTTGCATCAAACAAATTCCTACTGATATCGAGGTCGGTTCCGACTGAACCACAAAACTTGGAATTTATTTACGCCTATTCATATCTGATCGAACTAGCCGGACACACTTGATGGAAACAGTTCACCCGAATTGAAACGGAAAATTACCGAGGCATACATCCTATTTCATGGCTAACCAAACACATATAATGATAACTTCAATTAGAGTGCGAAATTGATTACAGGCATTTAGTGCGGTACGCGCGCAGTGCTTTCAACCATCAGGAACATTGTTTGTTTCTCAAAGGACGCAACAAAGTTGGTCGATTTTTGACTTACTGCTTTAAGACAAAGTCTATAAAATCGCTCATCATCTTTAACTGTGGATTCAATGAAGAGGCGCCTTGTGAAAAACATTAGACTCATTTTTGGAAAATTTAATTTGTATTAACAAAGATGCATATACGTGTTCACCTATATGTCATTTCGACACATTTATTTGTTTGACAGTGGATCCTGATATGGACTTGAAATGTCGCAATGAGTTGTTAACTACTCAATGTGTCTCTTTTAAATATTATATATGTATATATTTACAAAATGTCGGTGCTGTACTTCAGTCTGAACCAACAGTAGACTGTAAAATTGACTATACTATATATATATATATATATGTATATATATATATATATAGTGCAGCCCAATGTGCACTTTATACTCCTGGTAATTGTGAAGTTACAACTAAGAAGAGACCAGTATGTTGAGTTTAACTTATTTTATTATTTGCAATTCTGTAAACGTCATCCCATCTGCTAGCGTCTTCTATCCGCAATCAAGCGTCGGTGCCGTCACCGAAGTTCTACTATACATATCTGTAACGCAATGCCTAGTATAAAAATAGCATAATGTCACATAAAGTAGTGTGAATGGAGAGATGCCTACAGACGTAACCGATTACGATTGTTCATCATACCTAACGGTTTCTCTAGTCTTGCCTGTTCTGTCTGCTTGGGTTCAGGATCATCGGAGTGCGCTGGGTCAACGAAGGTAGATTTTGATGGAGTTTTTGCAGTCCTCTTTGCTAAGTCATTTTCAGGCTACCGTGAGTTTTTTGCAGCCGACCTCGGGGTCCACAAGTGTGGCTCGATGGATCAGGCGGTTGGGTAGCCAATAGAACAGATGAATGTACCCACGAAATTGATACCGAAATTGTTTTCTTCAGAAATCTTCAAATTGTTATTCTTTGAGGTCTGTTGTCTGACAATCCTATTGTTCATTGGGAGATTTCACCAGGTACAAACCTTTGTTTCCTGTTTGGGTAGCGAAGATGTTGCTCTGTTAGATTTTTTTAAATATCGTCTACTTTTGCCGATTTTCTGTTTCTGAACAATCGTGCGCTGCTGACTGTTTGTGTCTGCTACCTTACCTGTGTTCTGCCCGCCAAACGGTTCGTTTACGTTACGGGAACCGCAGCATATTTACACTTCGCTCAACTACCTACTTGTATCTCTAATCACACCGAAAATAACCTTTTTGTTACCTGTTTTAAAAGATTTTTTCCATGTTGATTACCGTCATGTCACTTGTTTGATCGCCCACTTATCGCGTTTCACTCCTAGACCAACTACAATCAACGGTTCTCTCGGACAGCTGGTCTGGATAGACAACACCGTCCAGTTTCACTGAACAACCATCTATCGGGTGAGTGGGCGGATCATCACCTACCTCCCCATGTTCCTCCTTGTCCCCTGTATACCCGAAATTTTTACCTCTTTGCGGAACTAATTGTTGATTTATTTGCTGCTTTTTATTCTGCTTTACTAATAAGATTAACAGGGGAAGCACGTGATGAAGTTTGTACAGACCTGAACTCCCTTCAAACGGTTTGGAACAAGTATAGTAATAGTTCCGGCAAGACGGACATGGGGAAGCGTTAACCGTAAGTGGTGACAGGGAATAATATGATGTCTAGATAATAGAGCGGTAGGTCAGGCACACTGCAAATATATGTCAGCGCTGGCTAGTTAACAGCATTAACCAAAGACATTAGGTAGCTTTGCTTTACTTTGATGATACCGATAACCATGCCGGTGAAAGACGCCTTGGCATCCCAAATTTATTCTTCGAAAACACGCTTGAGTTCAACCATTGTTGACACGGTTGTGGCAAATTCCGACAGGATATTCCATGTGCCACTTACCAGTTACGCCCGCATTCGTTGTAACTTCACCGATCAACTCCCGAGATTGTTATTCGGACTGTGTAATAGCTGACCTTTCGACAGTTGATGGATCTTACAGGTGATGGTTAAAGTGTTTGACGTGTCGACAACACGTGCTACGTACCTTGCCAGCAAGCAGTTACGCATTTTGCCATTCCTTCAGTGAAAGCGGGCCGTCACAGCGAGACTGTATCCTGACGCAATGTGACGGCTTGCGCATCTGGATGAACTATTTTGCTAAACTGGGCAGTGTGGCCCCCACACCGACAGTCACTCATATCAAGTAAGTAACTAGGTAGAGGTCTGACGAACCACAGTCTGGTCGTCATCCAGGTTTGGGTTGCAAGAAGGTTGACATTTTTTTCAGAAAAAGTGGTAGTTCGGGCACACCTCCACCCACCCGCAGCCTTGTGATACAGGCTTTTGAGCTAAAGGCTTTGGTAGAGAGCTTTAATCTCCTGTTTATGTCTGGGCCTCCTGGCAGCGTCTCAGACCACACACATGTGGCAGCTAGGCATCGATGAGAACCACTGATGCATTTCTGTCTATGATGATTATGATGATTGAGAGCGGGTGGCAAGCTTATGCATATTACTAAAGATTGAGGCGTATCAGTGACACAATGCCTGATGAAATGTTTCCAAGACAAATTGTTCGAAATATTTCGGTAGATGTTCAGATATTGATATGGATTTCTGAGCCACTGACTTTGTGCTCTCTTTGTGTTATGTGCCAATCTGGTTTTCTTTAAAGTCGTTTATGAAAGATTAAATCTTACTCACCTGTACTGTATTTTGATGCCACGCTTGTTTCGGATAGGTGATCGATTTTGTCAACCACAGCCTTCATCTGATACTCTTTCTTCCGGTGATAACATTCTTTGGTGTGGATGTTAAGCAGTTCCGCATTAGTAGAAGCATCATTTCTGTAACTATTCACCCATTGAATATCGTTGCCTTGTTTGTGCATACTGTTCAATCATACAGATTGGCTTGTTAATGTTTGTGTATTGAACTACTGTACACAATTTGTAACTGCGCTGTTCCCCGTAAAGCGTCATTTGTTACCAATTCGAAGGTCTTTAGAGGTTGAGCGGTAGATGTGACTGAATTCAGTTGCTCAGATGTATAAATCGTACACAGTGGTGGACATGTAGTTTTAATCATTGCATTTTCGCAAATCCTGTCGGTGCAGTACTTGCTCTGTTGTTACGGAAATAGGGCCCGTAGAACTATTGGTGAGTTTTGTGTTGCCTCCGTCCATGGCAAATAGGAGGACTCAGGCGATACTGAAAGCTCCCGTTGGACAAACGAACTGTGTCGCTAAGTTACTTCTCAAAACTGTACTGTTTGCAGCTAAAATTGTTTACAACTCTTCTGATGCTTTTTGTTGTTTGGTCTTTACAATGTAGAATTGCGAAATCGGGTTGATCTAATTTGCCTACCTAGTTAACCTGTGTCCGTTGAATGTACTTAGGATTATTTTTCATAGTTTTTCTGGATCCATGCAGATCCATTGAACCGAGACTGTTGCAGGTTGGTGTTTGTTGACCGGCCTGACTTCGCTTGAGTATGGCAGCCGTTTTGGCCACATTCTTAACGAATACGAACGAAAATATGGATATGTTACTCATTCGTTTGCCCAAGATGCACCTCCAAGAATAAACATGGCCCCAACTATCCTGAGTCCTGTAAGCTGTTGTTGGTTGAGAGCGCGTTTGCCCTATTTTCAAGGGCGAACGCGTTTCAGTCCCTTTTTCCACGCTTTTGCATTGGAACGTTCCTAGCTGATTGACAATAGTTGGCCAGGATGGGCTTACTTTGCTTGCCTCAATCTAGCTTACAGCACTGGGAGTTGTGGGCTTCAACAATGTGGATAAGATGGCTGCTCTGATCGTGAACGCATTTATTGCATGCATCACTGACACCGACAGATGGTGAAACACTTCGAATGAGGCGAAACCACTGACACATCTAACCGATGGGAGTGCTCCTTAATGTTCTGCCGCTTTGATTGTAAAGTTATGATACGAATGTTACTGCATGTGCTCTACTGGTTAACAACTCAGACACCACTCTGCTGCGTGCTTACATTGTTGATTGAAAACTTACTCACCCTGCTTCACAATTATGACGGTGATGTTTGTGTTTGCGGCACGCAAAGGAACCATCGGTGCCATAGGTCACGGTGACGTGACTATATGGAGTTGCGATGTGTGCGGCCGCGAATGCGCTGGCCGTTTGGGGTTAATAGGTCATCAACGTACTCATAGTACACCGTCCGCGAAGAAGCGACGAGTACGTTAGGCTCCGGTCAGGTAGGTAATATCAATGTTTCCATTCTACTCCTGTTCGTTGACAACTCATGCGCTTCCCTTTTCAGAAACTTGAGCATCTGTGGTCTTCTATCCATTCTTTTCTTCGGCTTTGTTGGGGTATTGTGTGATGAATGATCTGCCTGGTTTTTCATAGTCCAATGAGAACTTTGCTTTTCATCCTTATCTTCTCTGGGATGCACTAACCTGCACTCCTATACTGCAATGCTTCTTGTATTACACTTCAGAAATCTTAGTATAGATCTCGTCATTATAGCCTCTCTCTGTTTAGTTTCCGAGAGATAAGAGTTTCCTTTCCTTATTAGCCAATCAAGTGGCTAACCAGCATTGGCCGGCTGGACACAAAGGCCCCACTGGCACATCTCCCAGTCTTATTCCTTCGGGTTTACACTGGATACGTGGTGTGTTGGTAGAACTGCAATTGGTGCAGCGCAAGCCAATTGCAGTGATGGCTAAGCGCAGGCGTCCTTTGGCTTCGGTCACTGTGACAGGCTAATCCGAATCGGATGCCGCCAACCGTGATGAATTCGAAGTGCACGCGTATGACGATTCAGTGGAGATATTCCCCTATCGAGTGTTTGTGGCTATAAGCTTATCGGTTAACACACTCTTTCGTTCCAACCAAATAAGTGTGCAAAGATGGGCTCGTATGTGGGATTTACCCTTTGATGATGCAGCCGTAAGATGGACGGTCCACCTTACTAGATGTGATATACCTGAAGCCTCTTGAGCGCTCGACCAGCGGGTCGGTATTTGGAAGTATTCCTATGCATTACTAAACCTCTCAGGCTAAGTAATATTTAGTTTGCTGGGGATAAAACGTTCTGTAAGCCTTTGCATCCACCGGCCTGCTTACTCCACTATGTAGTGTCAGCAGGCCGCAGTGGCTTGCTAGTTTTTGCGCTTGGGATGGGTTGTCATTACGGACGAGCTTGGATTCCGGTTTGATCACTTTGAATAAGAAAGGGTTTCATTACCGGGTCATCCTCTCGCAACCCATTCGGCCTGGTGAGCTTGCTACGTTCACCACGTAGATGCTGCAAAAGTTCTGGGGGAATGCTTTGGGTTGGTATCAACCTATTGCCTTGGAGTATGGTGTAGCATGAAGATATTTACCAGCTTTCCCTAGGTGTATCAAGGGAGGTACTATATTTGTTGATGGTGTATATATTTTGTTCTGTTGTATTATATGTGTGCTGTCATGCGTTCCCGAATTCAACTCGAAGGAGGCCTACCTGACAGTTCCGGTTGCACATGCTTAAAATTAGGACGCCGCTACACGACTGAAACATTTAGATATGCTGGTAGAGGTTTTGCATGTTCCACTGCTTCTAAATTGTAAATATACACGTGGGAGCCGGGCTTCGTTGCGCGTGTTCGGATTGGCCAGAGGCTCATGATACATCCCACGTGTATAGGTAAGACCTCCGTGATACCCATCTTACGATAGTTCATGCTGTCTGCCTTCAAATTGATTCATGAGTTTGTTTTTACTATCACCCTCTGTTCTTTTTTGTGCGATTTTTTCCCTCCACTTGCTAGTGGTTTCTATGTTACGTTGGACACGGTTTCTAACGTGTCCGTAAACTTTTCTTAAGCTGTGTTCTGCCACACTTTTACCCACTTAATGTATTCGCGATGCATTTTCGACTTTGTGCATTTCAACCCTTTGTGTAGGGTAGTTGCGAACAATCATGGTTTGTGAATGTTTCGCCTTAATTACTCTGTAAAATTATCGTGTTATAATATTGTTCTGAGTGGGAACTTTTTACTCGGCACGTACTGCCCGATAGTTCGCTTATTCTTCATTCTGCATTGTTAACCCTTCTGAAGCCGAACTCGGTCCTTCCGAGTGCACGTGTTGGCTGACCATAGGTTGCCGGTTTTACCAATGGATGAAACCATGTTGTCTTGTGTTGCTCAGTTTGTCTTAGCTTCTGTGATTGGCTGGTCGCTGATCCTATCTGGTTGTAGCGATGACACTCCAGCAGCACGCTTAGGCTTTTAGTTGCTGTCATTTTTAGAATTGGAATAAGTGTCCTTGTTCTCTTATGACAACTTCAGCAGCAAACTGTCTTGAACAATATGAGTAACTGAATGATCACCGAGATTGTATACATATCTATGCCTACAGAGTCAGATCACCTGGTCTGGTCTAGCAGCCGTTCAGCTAATCAAGACAGCAGAAGACATACATTGTAAGATGCAAGCATTTCGTTTATTCTTTTCAGTCGGTTACATAAAAATTCGGTTATATGGGCTAGGCGCGTAGCGACAAAACAGTGAAATTCACGAACGTCACATAGTTTCAATCAGGATTCACTGCCACGGTAACGAAATTGATTGCGTCAGCGCATTTTGCCAACAAAGGACCGGTGCGTGACACTTGATCAACGTTGCCAACAATCTAGAGTTGCGGTTTCGCAATAGGACCATGATCGAAGTGACGGGGTCAACCACATGACATGTTGCGATTAGGTGTTTCGTTATCGAGGACGCCGGATTTCTGTTCGGTGTTGGTATGCTGACCCGCCTTGAGTCATTGTTTGCACCAGCCACTTGGGAGTGTGGTCTGCCTTCCTCTGGCGTAAATTTTGCTCCGTTCTTCAGGTGACCGGGCAGATAATGTCAGAGGCAGAGTTTTCCGAGAAAGAACAATCGGGACACTGGAGACTCATCCTGCAGGTGGAAAGCATCAAGCGCGATTCCACTGCGGGATATGTGCGATCAATGGCAGATTCCAAATTTCGACTTACATAGGTCATCTATGTAAGGAAAGTTGATAAAAACCTGCTTTTTCGGCGCTAACTGTGGTTGGGAGATAAGCACTCGTTCCTTGCAATAATTTCCGAGAAATTTTACCGGATATCCATTCACAAGCAGGACACTCTTCAAGAGCTTCTCTTCAGACTTTAGGCTGTTGGCCGTGCACAGTTCCTTTGCTCACGTGTTACTTTAGATGGAAAATATAAATGTCCTGTGGATCTGTACTTCACCTGGCCTGTGTGAATCTGATTTTGGTTTTAATGCGCATCCTCTTGGAAAACATTCTTACTCGGCTCTTCCCATTGACAAGCAACGCTGGTTTGGGTTGTGTAATGCTCCGTCCTTATCTGGGGATAACAATGTGAGCACAGTCTGAGCCAGTGAGACGCCTTTCTGGCCACAGAAACAGTTTGTGGTAGGTCTGGTGGTGTTTAAGACACCACGCTATGTGCACTAGGGCTACACGCTGAGAGATCGTTTTACGACGAAATGACAGTGAATATATGGCGTTAGTGTTTTTTAGCTTGTCGGTCGGGATCGCAAGTGCTCCATAATCTTACCGTGAATCTTTTTGGGAGATTCCTGTGCTAGGTTGCAGCTGGATTAGTAGATTTTGTTTACTCACTTCTGATCTGTAAAGTTAGAGTGCACTATTTTCGGTCTTTCATAACAATGACTAAATTGGTGAGTCAGGGCAGCTGGCTACTTTTTCAAAAAATTTTCAAAGGAAAGGAAACTGCCCTATAATTATTCTGATTTCCGAACCATTTTGTGATAGTGAAGAGGGTTCGTTGTTCTCTTGAGACTTGCTAATTACTAACTGGAACTCTCGTTTCCACATATCGCTCACGTACTCCCTTGGAGTTCTGTTGAATACCACCTAAATCTGACTGACTATAACCTTCCGGGATTACAAATTCGAAATTTCTGAGCTATTGACAGAGATTCCCAGCTTAAACGGGTCTGGTCATTTTGTCCCTGTGGCAGGTCCGAGTCCTGTCGAAGTTCTGCTTCTCTGCGGCTTGATCACCTCTGATTCTTGTGATGTTTACGTATAATTAAACGACTCATCGTCTCACACACTGCTTGTGTGGATGTTGAAAGTCGGCAATGTACCTGTCTGTTCTCTTTCTGCGCTCGGTCATTTGTTTTATTTGTAGGTTGATGAATCGGTTACAATTAATGTTTGACATGTGCTCTCTCATCTTTACGATTTTCACGTTTCAAGTGGGCTCAGAGTAGTTGTATGTATTGACACAAACTGCCAGGAGCCTATAATCTGTCATGTAACCAACATCTCACGACAGTTCGGTCACCACGTTTGACCTTTGACCCGTTCTGCCTTTAGCTTGTTGGTCGCTGGAAGTCTGGCTTTTGGCCGTGTGGTTGGCATCTTGGTGTATGGTCTTTATCTGTGACGTCTTATTACTTACAGGCATGGTTACCATTCGGTTTTAAAGGTTTCATCGCCAAACGCGGAGGAATTATCAGTGCATAGGTGTTTGAGGGTATAGTGTCAAACACACTGATGATACCACCTAGTTTGGTGATTGAATGTTTGCAACCTGGATGCAAACGGTGAACAGCCGAATATCTAAATCGTCAACCTGAATTACCAACACTACCAGTATTCCCAGCAGTAAAAAATAATTGTGTTTGTGTTGGCCTTTCGTTGATATTGCACACAACTTCAACGACCAGAAAGCTAGTAAAATCGGCTGTTCTGAGAGCTTAAAGTCCAATTTGTGTCACTATGCTCAAAATTACTTCATTTTCCGTTTCCCATATTAACGTTATTCCCCTTGGAAAGGCTTCATAGCAATTAAGCACATCGTATGTAACAATTGGTAGATATAGACCGTATTGTTTAAAAGTGAACAGTGAAGATCAGTTAAAAAAACTTGAGAAACACAAGAATCTGTTGGATACCGATCCGGTTCGCCTCTGACCGTCAATATCGATGGTTGGTAAATAGGATCGTCAGACCAAACAGCTGTCTATTTTATTAGACCTGCTGCAAATATGTGAAGTCGAGAAACCGTACTCCACCTTTGCAACTCTTCAAAACTATGAACACGTCACGCTCTTGGAGCAAGACACTGTATAACTGAACAGAGGGTTGCAATTCTCATGGTTTCTCAGTGCTCTACTCCTGACCTCTAGTGCTAACTTGTCGTCCACACAGTGATCGATTGTGTTTGGCATACCAGTATTCACATTCACTTGGCTCGTGGACACGTTTTTTTCCAGTTCACATTGCTATCAGACAAATGACGTTCTGAGATAGTGAATAGAAATTTCTTTGGCCGTTGAAGTCCTATAAGGAAAGAGCGGCTGGAAAATGTGAACAACTGTGGCAGTTTTTTTAAATAGTTATTTTCGAGGGACTGTCCATTCGTTAATCGAACAGCTAGTATTTGGGGCTCACTTTGAACTTTCTAATACCTAGATGTAACCTACACTGCCTACATTGTTGGTCTTAAATCGGTTAGAACTCATTTTTACACTCGTCCTTACAATGTGCCATATTTAGTTAACTTATGGGAACTCACCATGTGATCGCTTGCTAAGCTCTTAGTTAAGGAGTCGTAGCTATTTCCTATTGGCTTAATCTATGTCCTCTCGATTCTTGCATTTATCATTTTACGTGTTAGAATCCACAGAGTTCCAATCACAATAACTTCCAAATTATCTCCAAGGTGAAAGTGTACGTATTTATGTAAACCTAGGACCGAAAACTTCTCTCTCTGCAAATCATGATATGACTACATGAGTCGTGTCCCGTTACCATAGGCTTTAGTCACTGGATTATTAAGCTGATGACTTTGTTTACTAGTTTGTATGCTGATCCAAGTCAAGTCATTGGTATACTGATCATTTTGCCGAGGAATATTTGTAATTAATCGAGCAACGCACAGATTGGCTTGTCAGTCTATCAGGGTGTGGTATGTTGCATTACCAAAGCATTCGATTACCAAATATCTAAATGTGGATGTGAGAAACGTGATAATGTAGATCGTGCGCTTTTAGTTTGGTGAATATGAACGTTCTCCTGGAAGTGGTCCTCAGAGGTCAACATCCGATAGGGAAAACAAACGGTAGTCGTGACGTGTAAACACTAGTCACTTTACCTGTGAACGCACGGTGTTAAACTTATATCATCCGACTGCTTTCGAATTCGATTGATCTAAGACACATGTCACAAGTTCTTACCTCCATATTTAGGTGGACATTAAGATGTTACTTGCAATATGGTGAATCATAGAATTACAGGAGTATCAAACGTGTTACGTGTAAGTGTGCTGGTTGTAGGTTGAAGGAGTCATTTTCGAGGAAACGATTTTGTGTAGGCCATAGTAAGCTCTGTAGCAAGTGTACAAGGTCTCGTACACTGAAATTATACAAACTGCCACATGTTGATAGTTCATGGAGAATTGCTTCACTTTTGACAGGTTGTCTAGGCCTTACTCTGTTATGAATCCCCAAGGTTATCAAATTTGTGTAAGCAAAACTTCTTACACCGACGGCGAATCTGGCGCATTGCCTATTGTTCAACGCGGTCAATGGCGGCCGGACAAAATGATCAGATGGTTATCCGATTACGAGCTAAGTAACTTCTGGGCGCATCAGTTAGTTGAATCGGACGACACGACGCGTCAGGATTGCAGCTCTGCAACTATCTATGTTGCTCGTTGGAAATATTCCCAACCATACTTACGTTACTCTTCTTGTTAATCTTTCTCTATTCTTTTTCTTTTTGTATTCAGTTCACCACTTTGTCTCCTTCTGTCATACTCAACGACATTTCTGTCCATAATACTTACTGCCGCTCTTTAATATTATAGGTGTGTTTTCAGTGGCAGACCAGTGTTTATTCCACCTTTGACGAACTACGCATTTTGTGTGCGGTTAAGATTTGGTATCTAAACTATGGGACCCCAAGTCACGTCAGATAACAATTTGTCAGCTACATCGTTTAGCTCCGGCTTGGACTATCGCGTTCCATGATCACTGTCATTTGGCTCACCTATTAAAACCGATTCTGGCTCACAGCACTTTGTACTCAATTGACCCCATCAAGAAAAAAATTGTGCATACTCCTAAATCTGGTTGGCAGGCTTGACATCATTCCAGTTTTGCTTTCGTTTCTGTTCTGTTGGCACAAACAATCTGTAGTTACTTTCGAACAAAACAACATTTTGTCACCAATCTCTCTCTCTCCTTCCATGCGTTAACTTGCTTGTGAACCCGTGCACGGTTGTTTGCATGTCTGGTGACTTATGTGTCTACGATACACTTGATGGCTGCGCACTTCGACTGTCCTTCAAGTCCTGTGTGTATTGTTCGCTCATCCGTTGACTTTGTCTGCCATACACTGGAGCAGCTGGAAATCGAAAGGTTTACTGGCTACCTGCCATGATTCATGTGATTTGTCTGGTTGACCTGTTTATGCAATCGGAATGAGAGAATAAACTAATGCTTTAATCTATACACTCGTTCATTTGTCTACCGTGGTAGTCTTAACTTTTTTAAACGTGCATTACGTAATAGTAGTACGATCATCCTCATCATAACAGTCACGAGCCTGACCAGAAGATACTGTGGCCCGGGCCTCCGCTCACGTCAACAGTGACGTGGAATATCCTAGTAGAAAACGTTACGGAGAATTTCAAGAATTATTAAAGGAAGACTGAGCGGAAGAACTGCAAATGATATGAATGCGGGTATGCCATTAACTGCGGTACACTGCCCTCCCGAATAACGTTTCTAACCAGTGATTTGGGTGATCATGCGGACCCCAGCCAAGTAGGAGACATCCACCGACTTTGCTCAGTGGAACAGCCAGAATTTCCATAATTCATGATCACGTCTTTGCTTGACAACCACGTGGTTTTATGCAACTGTTAGTGGTCTCAGTATACAATACCCGATAAGGTACACGCTCACCTAGTATTTGTAGTACGTGGCTCGACCATTGCACGCTGTGCAACTCGGTCAGTTGACCAATTAATCGCGCATCTCGAGCATTCCGGAATAAGCGTCGGTGAAGGACCGCGTTGCTCACGCAATCACTCCACTTAATGTACATTAATTGGCGGGGACACCGATGGACAAGCACAGCTAGTCTGCTTGTATCTTCGCTGACTCTCGTTCAGTTGTCTTTCTAATCCCCAAGTCAACATAATGCTTTGCAAGTGGCTGGCCTCTATGCTCACTAGCGTAATGGCGGACAGCTGTTTCGGCCTTGTTGAGTCTCGTCGGCACGGAGAAATCGAACCTATATGTGTGCAGATAACACAGTTGTGTTCTTCTTAGTTATCTGTTGGACCGCTGGTTCGTTGTCTCAGTATTAGCAGAAGGGTACGTACACCATTTGCTACGTTTTGTTTCTCATAAACTGAGAGGAAGACGTTTCTCGAACCCCGGATGTATGCTTGTTTACAGGCCAGCCATGGATCACTGATCAATGTGATCATAAGAAACTGGGAAGTACGACAGGTAAAGACAGCACCGTGTTGTTTCTTTCCTGCTTGAACTCATTCCACTGGTCGTTCAATAGATGCTATCCTTCCCGTCATCTGTTTAGGCTGGCACCGCCACGATTCTCTAGATTTAAAATGACGTTCCAGCTTCTCGAGGTCCAATCTTGAACACGAAACACGTGATGTTCAGCTGGTGCAGACAAGACCGAGGTTTTATCTGACAGCCTCCATGTCACCAGTCCTGTGATCTTTGCTGACCGTTCCCCCATTGTCGTACGTGATCGTCGTGAGTTGTCGTCATAGTCGTACACAATAGATGTATACGCATATTATATATATATATGGAAATCCTCCCATTTTTGTACGTTTTCCTCATATATATGGTACTATGGATATAATCTCTTCCAAATCTGTGAACACCCGTTAATCTCGCTGTCTTTAACCGCTTAGTACAGTTTGAATCGATCACTGCACCATTCTGCTTTCACGAGCCAGTCAAGCTTAATCCTACCGCATGCCATCTTTCTGAAGATATCCCTTACTTTTCTGCCTTCAGTCGTCTTTGTCAGTGTTTCCTGGCGGATAACTTCGGGTTCATAATGTGGGTGTGTGCATTTTTAAACTCCGTGAATCTTCTGGTTCTGATTGTCATTACTACAATTGGTTACAAACGGGGTGCTTCATGTGAAGGGAAAACTATGATTTCGAATGATTACGGTCGCATTAGCGATTTGTTGCGATACACCACCGTATCTAAAGGTATTTTCAACATGCGATGGTATATATATATATACTACTATTGTCCATTTGACTGACAGGACTGTATGTCGAAGTTCATCGACGTACGTTATATATATATCTATATATGCATATTACCGGGTTCATAGTTTCATTGTTTCTTTCAGCGAAGAACCCGCTTATGCTAGCATACACACTCTCCCTCTCCGTAATGTCAAGATTGGCGCATGGTTTCTTTATTTACATTGTCTTATTGTCCCCCCTCCCCTAAACGGACACCACACGTCCAATTTCATCCTTGTTTGGATTCGTCAGAGTTAGCCTGAATGTGGGTTCAAGCCAGTAACCGATCTAAACGCCCTTATCCGCTCGACTTCAGGTCATATGCGCATAACTTATGAGGGAAGGGTTTTTGTAATTGATTTATAACTTATTCGTACTCAGTAGTATTTTGGATACTTGAAATGACAATCAGTGCAAACTAGCAGCCCAAAGTGGACTGTGTTAAGAGCGGGAACAAGTATCATATCACTCCCTTAATTTGTGTGTGTGTGTGCATGCTGTTGCTATGTTTTTATTGACCCATTCTGTCCCATTCTTTTAATATCATAACACCATAAATTGATTTCCATGTTGTTCTACCAGAGTGTGTGCGTTTTTTCCTTCTCTAACTCGTCAACTCTTTTCTTCTGAGCACTTCTAATTTTGTTCTAGCTGTCTGTTGTCAACTGCCCTAAGGTCCTTTTCACTCAGTGTACAGCAATCAAAGATGTGACAAACAAATTTAGGTCTTGCTTTTCTGATGTAAACCGTTGGTCTTCTTATCCCTCTATCTTCTCCAACTAACACTGAGGGTCAACACATAACACTGATATTCACCTGTAGAGCTTTTGTATACAGAAAGATCTTGACGGCTATAAATTTCATCCGTTGCAAGTCACATGTAATAGGCTGATGTCATTACCGCATTTTGTCTCGCTTAACATTCGGTAGGCGGTATGAATATAAATCAGCAATGGTATGCACTACTGATGAGCTATAATAAAGGTGAAAATTAAGTCTAACGCTTTTGTTCTGAAAGGGCTCATTGAAGTCTATGGGAATGCAACAGCTCTGGTCGGTTGTAAGTGATATTGGATCTATATAATAAACCAAAAACCCCTACTACTCACTAGAAGTCGGTTTATTCCAAGATCTTAACATTTCTGGCTTCCTGCTGCATGTACGGATGCTGCTAGTTGCATGTGTTGGGACCGGACTTCCACAGATGATGACTTTGACTCCTGGCTGATTGGTATGTTGTTTGCTTACATCGTCCGTTTTGTTGGTTTGCATTTTTCACCACCTCACGTGTCGTGAACTTTGCGTCACCACTGTAACTCAGAATTGATAGTTAAAATCAGCTGAATTCCTCGCGTGCTTATGTGCTCATCGTATTTTTCAGTTGGAATTTGGCCCTGGTTATATTTGTTTACACCCTACTTTGCTGGCAAATGACCTGAATATCTGTCATCACAATTCAGGAGGCAAGCTGCTTACATTGTTTGAAGAATGTCACTCTTAATCCAGCCTGTCGGCTAGCTATGTGAGTACAAAGGCGGTGAACTGTCATTTATGTGCTATCATATTACTTGTTATCCGTGTGTGTTTGTGCATTCCACCTCGTAAGAGAATTGAGTTTCCGGTTTCATTCAGTGTTCCTCTCAAAAGAACACTAGTTCACCTCAGCACCGATTAGGAATATTGGAATTTCCTTTTTCTTCCCCAAAAGATGATTTTTATTAGCTAAATTTGTAGAACGCCAACACTAAGGCGTGATACACACGGCAATTTGTACACAAACATTCGATTCACATTTCCTTTTTTACTTCGGCTGAAATAATTCATATATGGTGACCAACCATGACAGTGTCATAAAAGAACACGGGGTTCGCACGACAGGTCAGAACGTTTAAGGCTTCGATGACCTAACACAAACGTTTGAACGCAGGCTGACGTAAAATGAGACAAATTTGACAGATTCAGCTCACAGGGTGATGCAGTCAGACCGGTTTATTTCATTCTCTCTATTTCTAGAGAGCTTATGAATCGCTTTCAGGTTGTTCTCATGTGAAATCATCGTAATATAGGATGATTTATTGGCGTTTGGTTGGATCACAAAACCAATTACTTCCAAATCTTGTCTGCTATGTGGTCTTAGAAATCCGGAACCTGTTGATACGGTGCAACTGTGCTTTGTAGTCTGCTAACGTTCTGCTAAATACTTTGGAATGCGCTTTGCAGCCTCAAAACGCAAAGTGCTTTTGCAGGATTGCTGTGACTACGTAGATTTGATGTTAGATAATGTAGTCATGGAGGTTGTTGACCGGTTTGTATACCTGGGACGCTGCATCAGCTGCGGCGGAGGTGTAGGGAATGAAATAGAAGCGCGTATCTCTAAGGCTAGGGCGGTATTCGCTAATTTGAAGCATCTCTGGCGACAGAGGTGTATTTCTCTGAAGCTTAAAGGTCGTGTATATAAGACAACGGTGAGGGCCGTATTACTTTACGGCAGCGAGACCTGGCCGCTCAGGGTAGAAGACGTGAACCGTCTTCAAGTATTTGACCACCGATGTCTGCGTTCAATCGCTCGTATCGGGTGGCATCAGCGCGTAAGTAACGAGGAGGTTAGGAAGCGGGTGTTTGGTAGTAATTACCAAACGAGTTCTTTTGTCTAATCTCTACGTTTGCACAGGCTTAGATGGTTAGGTCATGTATTAAGGATGCCAGCTAGTCGTCTTCCACACTGAGCACTGTTCTCTGACACTCCGACCGACTGGTGTAAGGTGCGAGGTGGACAGATAATGACCTGGCGTCGAAAAATGAAGTTGTTCACCAAGGGGTTAGCCACCATAGATCGAGTTCGTCTCCCGGGCTGGGGCCCTCGCGACTCACAGAGTTGGTGGCTGGAGACCTTAGGTGAGATGGCGGCTAATCGAGTTCAGTGGCGTGAATGTTGTCGTTGTTTGTCCGAGTTGTCTGTGAAGTGAGTGCATTTAATGACGCGGGGCAGTGAAAGCCATCAGGAAGCTGTCTTGTTGATGATGCCTTACTCCCACTTGCAGCTCGGTTGTTTGTTTGCATGGTGTAGGTACCTTGATGTTGAATGTTTGAATGTGGACTTAGTCATTTTCAGTAGTTAGGTCCCTTCCCGCCCTATTCTTTTTTGCTCCTCTCTTTTTATATAGGGTTTGCTTTTTCTTCATGGTTGTGTGGCAGTTAAGCATTAGTGTGAATCACTAATGTATTGCTGTCTATGATGATTGTAGTCTGAATTCTGCAGGTTCTTCCTTTCCGCGCTAAAATAATGTTATTCGTGAACAGCAGCACTGTTTACACTGCGATGCCCCAGGCGTGCAACCCTTATTGCGTTTACAGTGGTGGTTAATTTCTGGCTTCCGCCCAGCCACTTACGTGTATTCGTTCGGCGAGGCTAAGTGTTCAGTCACTCAACAGTGATCTGGTTTTACCTACAGTTATGGAAGTGTTTGCAGAGTTCGACTCTCACTCTTCTGTTTTTGTTCGTTCGATTCCACTCGTCATGTTGAGTTGCACTGTAGTTGGTTGATCGTGTGTATTGGACTTCTGCAGATCTACACATAGATACTTCTTTTTTTCTCATTTGTGATGTCGGCGTCGTGATTTCTAAGTGGTCTGCTGGCGAAACGGGCAGCGGATATATCTTCTTGAATACTCATCTGCTATTCACTTCTTCTGGACTCTGGCAGTACCAACGTGTTTGCAAATGAACAGAAAAAGCGTAGTGTCATAAGCATCTTTCTTCACATGCCATTCGGTACACCCACTCCCTCTAGTCAACTCGTCAGTTCTGTCGGTTGATGACAGGAATAGATAGGATAACGTTCTCCTAAACTTGCTAAACTGGATAAATCGGCCTCTTAGGTTTGAAGGAGGCTGTATTGTCTTATTACGTTGCGTTCTTGCTTGTTTCACGTGTGATGCAAAGGTTGCTTAAGCTGTGGTTTGATAGCAGGTAGTTTGCTGCGGTTGAGAACTGTATGTGGCCGCTTTGCAATTTAAAGTGCGCTTTAATTATACCAAATAGTGGAATTAACCGTTTAAGGCTTTTTGTGTGGGCATAAGTGATGTGGTAGATTCGATACTTTTAGAGGGGACCCAATTGCGAAGATTTTGGATTTCGGTTGGATTCAAATCAGCGACAGTGTCCAGACACAAGTTCTCTACTAGCTGAGTTACGTAACCACGCCGGGCTCATTTACCGACCAACCTACTGTGTCTTACTGCATACGGCCAATAATCTAACAAACATACTGTTAAATCAAATCTGCCACAATGCTTATCAGTAATACTGTTTAAATGCTCATCAGTTATGTTGGTGGATTCCAACCTGTTACAGTATGTTACTATTTAGCACGTTTTCACTAACGTGGTACATGAGTTGTTTTCATAAAGGACTGCATCCTCAAAACCCAACGTTCTTTCAGGATCACATTGTTTTCGAACTAAGGAACTAACGAAAAGAGTGGAACAGCTATAATTTACTGGTAAGCGCTTTCTTCTACATGGTGGATGGTATCAGTGCTTAGCAGGAGCAGCTTTCGGAAATATATATGCTTGCAACATGCGGTCCGGCATTGTCGCACAAAATTGTTGGACCTCACGTTGATCGGCGGTGGCTGCGGCTGTAGCTTATGGTGAACCGCGTTCAAACTATTACATTGCAGCAGAGCCGTACTTGTCTCACCAGGTCACGATAATTCACCAAACATTAATAGTGGCCTTTTGTTTAATCTTACAATTCGCTACCCTTAGAGGATTTTCATTTGTTTCAAGCCTGAGCGTCTGCAAATCATTCTTTGGACCATAATTTTTCCCAACGTTTGCCCAAATTTGCCCATGTTTCTAGCCGCATCGTTATGTTTACGTCCGGGTTTAGGTTTATGAACCAAAAAAGGTGAAAATTGTGTAGCCTATGAGAAATGTCAAAGGTAATTGCTTTTTGCGTACACAAAAAGAAACGCGAAATTCCGACGGACACGAGGCTTCAACGTTAGTCGTCACGATGAGTGTTAACAATTTGAGGATGAGTCGATGTATTCGATTTCATGTTGTTTCTCTTGCATCTATCCCATCACTGTCTTATCGTTATTCGATTCAGTTTTATGCTTAACCAATAACCACTGACGTTTCGAACGGTTGTACCGACGGGACTGTGCCACACCGCAAGCGAATACACATCATAGACAACTATGAGAAGTTATAAAAGACAATATCAGTTTATCATTAGCACTTTTGTTGACTCCACACAATGAAGCTTTGTATTCTGTTTGTGATCTTGAGCACCAAGTAAAGATGACGAAAGATATTAGAATACGAAGTAAAACAAAATTCTCTGAATCTTGTTACCGACTCGCTTTCTTAAAGTTTAATTCATTCTATCCTTAGCCATGTAACATCCAATACCTGCTGTGGCCGTCCAGTTGGAATTGAAGAGATGTGTAATTGGCGTCCATCGGGAGGTCTGAAGCTCACCGTTGTGTAATCTGTCTATCAATTTGAATTTTGTTTATCAACGTTTACGTTTTGCCTACTTACCGTTACAGGCTTATATGTACTTTTTAGCTAATTCTTCTCCACCATGTTACTGTACGCACTTCAACAATAACTTGTTTTTAATTCACTTGTGTGCATCCTCTCTCTCGTTCCCAATTTCACCATGTGTCTGTTACTAACAGACAACGTCATTGAACAGGCATCGAAAAGCGGAGTTAATGCGGAACCCACGCAGTCGGCGGGGCTGCGAAATACACTCAATCATTCAAACACTTATTGTGGGTCTAACCATACCAATGGGCACGGGGAAAATGGAACCAGTCGATATTATTCGACTTCAATGGATAGTAAGTTGTTTTGGCACTACTCACCAATACCTGCAATCGGCTGACCTGATGACGTTTCGATAGTGATATAAGGATCCCCATGTTCCAGTTTCAGGTCATAGAGATTTCTTGTATATAGTGGTTTCAATTCGCACTATTTCATCTTTTACGTTGCAATGTGTTCGTCACTACGTGACCCGATATGTTAGTCGTCTGTAGGCTGTATACTGTCACGCTCACCAAACCCACGCACGACTTTCATAGTTAGCTCTGTGTACATACATGGTCGACTCAGTTAACGTAAATGATATATATACATATATATGTATATACATAATCCACAAGAAATAACGACGTTAAGTGACAAGCGTGCCTTATTACAGGAGAAGAAAAATGGATTATGCATGGTCAACGGGGAGTGTGATATAGGAGACGGGAAAAATTGCACCGGTTCGCTCAGAGATTCACAGCACGAGCGCTATTGACTTCTATTCTTTGCCATACCAGACAGCGTCCTCAACCGAAAATGTTCAGTGTTCTTCGGACCGTAGACAGAAGGCCGGGAATGCCCTACTGGTCAAGCTTCACTTTCAATGCCCTCATACCTCGAATCCAAGTCATACACTGTCCATCAGGTTGCCGCTTTCAACCTAACGCACCAGTCACAATCAAGGCAAGGTGTAGCAGGCGGTGAGTTGGCATTCGTAAAATGTGGCCAAGTCAACGAAGCCTGTGAGATGGGGCCATTATGCTCAGGGGTCAACGTCATCATCATCATCGTAGACATCGGTACACTAGTGATTCCTGATGATGTTAAACCATCACACAGCTAGGGACAAAAACAGCAAATGGTAACCAAAACGAAAAGTAACTACATCCGTATTAAATACTCACCGTCGACATGCGTACACAGTTGAGCTGTAACATCACAACAAGACAGCTTCTCTCCGACCTTCACTGTCCAACTTCACTAATTGCAGTTGCCTCACAGGTAAATCTACCAAATAACATTCACTCTGGTGAGACACCCGAGCCTTAATTACATGATTTGCTTTCTCGTTAGACTTTCTACCAGCGGTTATACAGTTCCCAAGATATATGTGTTCCCCACCTTTCTAATGCGACTTATCACCAAGGATTAGGGCAAGCTCAGAGTCCTGTCGATCTCGTGACATCACCTTTCACTTAGAAGGTGCTGAGGCTATACCAAACTGGGGAACTAAAGCCTCTAGTCTGTTCAAAATGTTCTATTTTTCCTGTGAGCTCTCCCAGTTTAAAACAATGTCCTCTGCATATTCTCCCTCTCGAGAGAGGTTCCACTTCGTCATATTCGCAATCTGTCAGAGCGCACCTTAAGATCTTTTCTAGTGCAAAGTTGAGTGAGAAACGGTAGGCTGGAAAATTTTGTCGCACCTCAGTCAAAATGATGAAGGTCAGCAGTACTCTGCCGTAAACCTGTGATACTCAGAATTAGGGACTTTGAATAGCCCTACGAATCGTACGTGAATTGAAACCTCCCACGTAGGTAATAAGGAGGAGACCTGGTACTGGTAGCAGTGAGCAATTGTTACTCATGAATTGAGACGCCGAATTTATGGATGTACAACAGTATCAAAGAATCAGCCTGTCATTGGCTTGTCTTATTAGCACATGCAACATCATAAACTGTATATTAATTGATGGAATACGGAACAGATGAATTGGCGAATAACGGAAGGCACAACACTGAGACCGTTCGTCCAATCCTGATGTATCTTTAACGCGATATTTGGATTGGCCGTTTGTCGGATCTCCTGTTGTGTCGGGGTTTGGATAAGCGGTGAATCGAGATTTCCACCACAACCTTCCCTTCTTCTAGAAGCCTCCGCATTCATATTTGCCAATCGTTGTGATCTTCTCGGGACATCGAACTCTTGCAGTACAGGGTTTTCTGCTTCCTCCATAGCCACCTTTTCAGTGCTTCGAAACTGGGTTTGGTCAGTGTGTCTCCGATGAGTGGAGGCTTCGTGCAGGTCAGTAATTTCTACAATTGTGCTGCCCAGCTGGCGAGTGATCAATCCTTTGGCAGGTCGCAAATCTTTTCCATGAAAATATATCACATCTGTTGAATCTACACACTGAAGTGACGCTCTTAGTCGCCTTGATTTAAAAAGCACCGCTGGGCTCTCCTTCGTTGTGCAATGGGCTGCGTTCCTGTACTGACGCAGAAGGTTACCGAGAAACACATCCAATTCAGCAAATGTTTAGGATTAGTGGAACCCACGGCACTTTTGAGCATTTTCACCAGATTTTCTGCGGCCCCGTTTGAACATGGATGCCGAGGTGCCGTTCGCAAGTGACGACACCCGATGCTGTTAAGCCAGTTTGATTTCAGCGGAACAAAATTGTGGCCCATTGTCCGTCGTCAGGACATGCGGAATGCCTTCAAGACTGAAACATTTACGAAATGCTTGCATGGCAAATGCCGTGGGAGGTGAGGTTGTAATAAATACTTCTGACCACCGTGAGTACGAATCAATCAACACCAGAATGTAATATTTACGAAGAAGTGGTCCACAATAGTCTGCGTGCACCCGTTGCCATGGTTGGTAGTTGTCCGGCCAAGGTGTCCAATTCTTCGGCCTTGTCTTTATTTTGTGGAGGCACGAGTGACAGTTCATTGCAATGCTCTTGCTATCCGAGTTTATCTCCGGCCACCAACACATCTGTCGAGTCAGGGATTTCATTTTCTCCACACCCAGGTGACCTTTATGCAAGTTGTCTAATACTCTAACCCGGCCAGAGGTCCAGTAGTAAATTACTTTCAGGATGCTCACGTGCTTCTTGGAGACATCCTTCCCAGTCCCCGAGCGAAGCTCTGTCGACTGAACCAAAAGCCCCGCTGACGTCCAAAAAGACGGCAGTTGTCGACCTGTATGAATGACGGAGATCGAGCATCTGGGTGAATCCCAACTTGCTCTTCAGGCATATGTTCTTCGCGCTTTGCGTTTAGTCTACGAAGTACATTGGCTGTAGGCATTTGTAACACAGTGAGAATCAGGCTAATTCATCGGTAATTTACACACGAAGTGGATGGGTCGTTTTTGAAAATGAGGATGTTAGCCAAACCACAATCGTTTGGAACGACTTCACTGATGTTGAGTTTCTGGAGCAGAGCTGTCATCTTTTTGACGAAATCTGGATCTACATCTACAAAAGGGTAGGATGGAGTTTGTTCGGGTTTTGTGGCTTATGACATTTGGGGAACGTTATATCATGTGAGGCTTCTGCTTGGGAGGATGAAGAAACGTCAACAGACCGATGAGCACAGACAGAGCCCGAAGGCGTAGTCGCTGGTGCTATTGATCAGTCTAGCGCCATGGACGCTGTTATGGGATTACCTTGCCAACACCTACCTTATTGATATCCGTTGTGTGGATGAGATGGAAAGCTTTCGAGGGTTTCCGGTGGCTGCAGTTTGTTTCATCTCCGTAGGCTTTGACCAGAGCTCGCGATGCTCTCATGGTTGCTTCCGGAGTTTCAAACGAGTAGCTTTGCGAATTCACCTAGTGTTGTATGGAATACTCCGGCGAGCCTCAACCTATTCTAGTGATAGTGAGAGACCCAGCGGTCTATAGCTGAGCGAACAGGTTGCCACATGGGTAGTACCACACCTATACATTGCATGCTGCATACATACCCAGTGTGTTTTAATGTCGTCTGGTGAGTGAGATCTTAGGCTAGAGGCAAGCGCGCTCTGGTAAGTGTTGAGTGCATGTGTCTCCGTTTGTTCAAGTACAATAATTTGTGTTTGGCGAAGTGACTTCCCATCAAAGTGCAGAACAAACTTGACACAACAATGCATGATCAGAATCCACTCAGGTGTTCTAGATTGACTTTCGGTGTTAGAAACATCCACGCCATCGATAACTGACCGCTATGTGATCAATCAATGCCAACGATGGATTCGGCGACGGAGGTCTTCAGGCGGCAAAGTGACGTCTTGAATTCTGGTAATTGTTACTTGCCGGTAGTAAGCCGTTATCAGCACAGAGCTGCGACCAACATTCACCATTGTCTGTTCGTCGAGTGCCGTAAGAGTGTGGGGTGTAAGCAGGTTGTTGACGGTAGCCAAGCAACACTTCCTCTACATATGCGGCTAGGGAATCCGAACACCTATTTGGTCACTGGGCATAAACCGCGGTGTTTCCAGACGAGCGCACATCGTATGCGCACAGTAGGGTAGGTGATGAAGGCTTAAATTGTACCACTGAGCTAGGATCCTGAATGTATGGTAGACAAATTCACAAGTTCATAGTTATGGGGGCGGAATACTTCTCGGTTTCTCAGACCGAAAACAAAGGCTGGTTTTAGGGATTTCACTGAGATACTTTGGTTCGGGAGGAACCCAAGCCACAAGACAGCGGGGTGAGGCGTGGAGTGTGTAGTCTGTTTGGGAGCCGCTGATCCATAGTGGCTCGGTTGACAACCCCTCAGATGTAGTCTATTCATCCAGAGTGTCCAATGTACCCTGCTAAAAATTTTGACAGAGGCAATGTAGTCGTTCGGGGAGTCACCAAGGAAGACGGATCTGGCGTAGATCTATCCATCCAGAGAGTTCAAGACCAACAGGGTTGTTGCGACGTTTTCTTCTTGTTGATAGGGTCCGATGACCAAATGGGTCCATACGTTCTTCGAACGGGGTCCAGCCATCCAAGATACTCAGCACACTTTACGTACCCGTTAGAACCGGTGATCACTAGGACGATGCGTACGCCTTCCTTGGAATGTGCCCGTGGTTGGCGAAGATTGGAGATTCACATGCGCCATATGGATAGTACACTGGACAGACTGCGCGTTTTCTCTCTCTGGGACATTTGGAACCCTTTTGTGACCTGCGCTATGCCGCAGTACCTTCAAAGAGCTCGTGGCATTCTATAGGAGACCTGACTGCCGATCTTTAGTCCACCACGCTCTGGTAGTACTACCGTTTATTTCCGTGACTGCTTACTCGTCTGGGAAATCCCGCTTGCTTCAAGATCACCTCTCATCTGGAAGGATGTCCCCCAATCCGCAGTCCGGGGACGTCCCCGATGGTGTTGAGCTAGTCCACCAGTTTACTCGGCTACTGGGACAGAAGATGTTATGTATCGAGCCGCCATTTAATGCAACAGGGGTGACAGTCGTTTTATGAGGGTTCTAGAAAAATGCGGTCTGAGAGAGCTAACGTTTTTGTGCGTATGTGTGCCTCCAATTCCTGCATATTGTTATCTAACTTCACGTCCTCACTACGCGATTCTTATCACCTTTGATCGATGAGTCATCCATGGGTATTATTCCTGTTGGAACCATCTGATTTGTCCCCCCGTTTTTGGTAAGTTTGGGACAACCAACCTTTCTTTTGTTAAACGATAACTATTTTCCCCGGTTTCATGCTCCCAACTGTGTGACGTGTATTGACTCATAGTTACTCATCAACGTGTTTTCTATCATTGTCATCAGTCGTGTCAGTAATTTGCATCTCCACACCGCTATATAACCGGTTTTCCTGTTTTCACTACACATAGCTGCTCCACGTACCATAGTCATTCGTCTGAGACTCTATCACCATCGCCTAACTGCATGCTCGATTTTGTTGCTTTGTAAACAGGAATAACTCGGGAGCCTTCTGACCCCAGCCATATCGACCAGGTCGATCATCCTTCACAGAGGTAAGTGTTTTTGTCTCACTCCATTTTTTGTCTTTGTTTCTTTGAAGTGGTTCAACCATTCTTGTTTCATTCATGTGCATACCACCCGTTTCCCTCCGCCAGAACTAGTTAACCGCTTTTTTTTAACTTCGTCTGATTTGTTTACTAACTGCACATGTATCTCCTTGATGCACACCGTGGACAAGAATGCCTACGTTTACAGGGTGGTCCAAATATTTTGCTATCCAAAGGCACCTTTTCGCTCCAGTTAGCGACCTGGATACCTGTCTGTAGGTTGTCCGCGTCTGATGATACAGTTGTGGTGTGTGTTGGTGTTTTCCCTGGCTTCCCAAAATGATTTAGTGGATTATTGTATAAAAGCTCTTGAGTTCATAATTTGCCACTCTTTGAAGCACCGATCTTCGATGAACAATTTGTAACGTATCCGTTAATTTAACACCTAATCTATTCGTCGTCTCTCTGGCGAGATCAGATTTTGTTCAGTCGACGGATTTGAGGCGGTCACTGTGTTTTACGTCTGTGGCCTATAGCTAGGTACTCACTGGTTAACGAAGGTGTATTTTGTTGAGTGTGTGACATTGACAGCGGCAGTGTTGGCGCAGATGGGCCTGTTGAGTGTGTGGTTGACAGAAAGGTTGTTTGGGGTTACCATGTGTAGATGCAATTGGGTACAGTGTAACGGTGACTGTGCGTACATTTTAGTCGCGTGATAGAGGAAACAACGTGAACATTTGACCTTGACCACACCACCGCGAGGTTGTCAATAATTACCATGTTTTGCACTCTGAAAATTGCGCCGTTATCTCGATGACTAGAAATTTTATAAGGAGAACTCAATCTGGTATCGCTGACCGACATGATGTACTTAAACCATGACAGTGCGTGTCACACGTACGTATGCGAATGTCTACTTACTGGACCCCTTCACTATAAAGCGTAAAAGACAAAACATTCCCGTTGGTTCGCTATTTTGTGCACTTTTTTCAACATGTGACCGTCTCCTCGATTGATGAACCAGGAGGAATTCACTACACTTGATGTCGTAACTACATTATGCTCGGTTTTTTCACCACTCATTGGTATTTGTAAGTACTGTGTTACGATTGGGCTTTTTTTGGCTCTAATTTGATTAACTATTGCTGGATGCATAAAGCGTACTATTGTCTTGACTTTGAGGCATAATATTCTGGAGCTCTCCATTTGATAATTCGTTGTTTTTTAAACTATTAGTTTCTAACATTTTAAAGGTTGTTATTCTTTGTAATCGGTTAATAGAACGAATCGGGCTGCGACACAGTCTCAAGTCGCCGTCGCCACCGCATTGCCTGCGGAAGGAGATATGGTGAGTCGGGTTTTCCTCGCATTCGGCCTCTTCTTCTAAGCTCTTTGTTTTCCAACTGATATATATGGGTTTTTATGCTTGAGAAGAAATCGATCAAACAAAACCCCTCTAGGCCAAAATAGGTGTTTGTTTGTTTGCATGCCAACCTCAACTAATCAATCACTTCCGGCCTAAGTTTAAAGGAATCATGGTGGCTATAGAAAATAATTTACACATGTTGCTGCAACTTCCCCCACCACGATCTCGTCTTGTAATAGATAGGGTTGTCAACTACTGTGTTGTTATCACTTGCTCAAAGGTTGTCCGTTTTACATATATAGCGTTTGTCGTTATTAGTACTGAGCTTATGGTTATGGATCATTTCAAATGCTCCGGCGGCACTACCTTGCCGACATTCATTCCCCTTATGAAAGTGCCGGTGAATTTAATGAAGATATGCTTTGGATTGGAATGTGCTCGAGGCCGTTTGAGCATCTGTACTTTCTGGACAGCCTGTGGGTGGTCGGCAATTTGGTTTGGTGGTAACGTTTCGCTCTTGACACAGAAGTTTCACAGGTGAGATTTTTGTATTTTGCCTACCTTTGCGACTTGTGGAGCCAAAAGGACGTCCGTTTTTCGCTGAACGTCATGTTGTATCCTCTATGTACGATCCATTCTGTTCTGTGATTCCGAAACCGCATCTGTCTTCTATAGGCATGTAAGAAGATTTGTAGCTTGAATTGATTCCAGTGGCTGCCTAGCCTTCAGAAACTTGAGAAACGGAAAGTCGGATTCATGGACGATGATATCCACCACGATTCTTGTTATCTCATTTTCGTGGAACCCTGTCCTGGTTCATCAATGCTTACTTCACTAGTGGACAATTGCACTCGACGGCGCTTTATTGCCGGTTGATCGCGTTGATGCTTACTTCGGCGATGACTGATGTCATTCAGAACCACCGGAAAAAAAGAACAATTATTAGGTGTGTGTAGTGCGCTAAGAAGCAACTGAATTGCGTTAACTATCTCAATGATTGGCTTACTTCATATATGTTCAACAAATAGTCTGTTCGATTTCGGTTATCCCACAAGCGCCGGCAGCGCTGTGAAGTCACTGGTAATGAACCACAGAGAACTCGTTTGCCGTTGCAAGTGATGATCACGTCTTATGTTCGTAGTTCACAACTGCGTTAATTGTCACCGTATAACCCTTCTCTTACATGTTAGAGTAATGCTTTAGGTGTCTCATAGACCGTCGGTCTGATCTTCCCGTGGACACTCGTGGGTTTTTCTCCCATCTTTTGGGTGTGTGCAATAACTGTCAGGGTTGACTTGACCGCCTTATAATCAGTGAATTTTCTTGACTAATCGGCGTTCGGATAAACTAGTATACAGTGTCAGCTGCAGCAATTCGCTGACAGCTCCAAATACATTCTGGATATGTCACAGTGGGCTCAATTCTAGCATATTTGGTCCTCCATCAGCCTCAACACCTGTCACAAAGTGTGTTTTGGTCCAGCCCAGCTAACAAATTCAGGATAACTTCTCATACTCACCTCATCGAATTAGTTTCTCGATTTGCAGAAAGCACTATTTCAACGTCCAAGTATATCCCTTTGGGAACAACGTACCCAGGTCCATCTTGTCGACTTTGTCGATTAATTAACCCAACTTCAACTTTGACACATTCATGATGCCAAGTCAAGTGTCCAGAATCATTGCAGTATGGTGAAAGTACACTTGAAATTCACAAGGCATTATGAAAAGAAAACTATTTAGTTTGTACGTCCTACCGTCATAGTTGATTCCATAAACCGAATTTATGCACTTCTAAAGAATGTGTGAAATCGATTGATTCTGTTATGTCCAGGTAAATCACAGGTTTGCTATTATTGTCGTAATGTGTCAGTTTATGTGATGAATGTCAGTGGCGTTGTGAATTGTGTAATGCATAACTGTGTGAATGCGGTAGCAGTAGAGTAAACTGTTTCTAGGGTAGTATTCTTTCACTCATAAATTCGTTCCAAATGGATGGTTCCAACACACCTACTGGTGAATATTCAGAGATTTTATTGAATGTCACACATTTGAAAACAGCTTCCGCATTCGGATAGCTCCTTTCGGAAAGAAACACTTGTTCACGCAAGTCTGATTCGAGCCAGACTGTTCCGAGTTCGGTGCAGTATTGTTGTCATCATTCATGTGTGTATGGAACCTTTCAAGTGTGCTTGTGCACGCACGCACTTGATCCGTTTTCTTAGTCTTTGTTCCATTGCAATAATCTACCAATTGAACAGTTGTGTTCTTTGACAACTTAGGCAAACTGAGTACTGTGCTAAATTCTCTAACATCTGGAAATCTATTGTACTGCTTTTTTTTTCTCCCGCCAATTTCCATGTTACCTTCACTGTTTAAGTCACTGATAAGGCAAAACCAGGCTTTTCTCAATGTTCACGACAGTCTTGTTTTCTTCCACTGACCACTTGGCATACACCGAATTTTCTGGCTTATGATCGGGCGTATTTTACTAGTCAGATAAATGTCTATTTTCATACGTAACATGTTTTGTGAACACTGAAGTTATTGTACCAATTTGTGGATGATTGGACTGTTGAAAACGCTGTATGGGCACGATTATTTGCATACTGAACCTTAAACGTGATTTATTCCCTGTCTACCTTACGTTCACTGATTCTCTGTTTTCGCATTTGCAGCGCTTCCGTGCCGTGTATGATTATGAGGCTAAAGAGGAGGACGAAGTCTCTTTTATTGAAGGAGATGTCATTTTGAATGGAGATCCAATTACTGATGGTTGGATGTATGGAACCGTTCAACGTACCGGACAGTTCGGCATGTTACCGTCTAACTACGTTGAGCCTATTTAGTATGCTAACCGATATCTGCTACCCCACCGATCTATCTTCAACTGACTTGTGCCATATCTGCCATTCTTACCATCTGGATCGACATCTGATTACGCTTGCCCTTCTCCTCCTACTCACACGTGCAGTCGACTTATCGCCACTGATTTCAGCTACGCACTGACAAATCGATTTACTTACTATTATGTTCATTTGGCCGATCACCCACCTCATTTTCTCAGGCTATTCAACAGACTCAGTTGAGCGGATCTCGTTCGGTTTTCCACACATTCCCAACAGTGCGAACAGCGCTTTTCGTTTGCTAAATGCCCTCGCATTCATATCACATATTTAGTTGGAAACAACTTTTCTATCGATTTTTATTTCACCCAATTCTTTTTTATTCCGCAGTTGTTTACAAACCAAAAGATCGGCGCTTCTATTCTTCGATGTGTTCGAGAATTTTTTTACCTGCGTTGCTGTAGACAATATATGCTTTTAAAAAACTGCGCAATCCAAATTCACTCCATAAGTCCGCTACCTAGTTAGCTATCGATTCGCTTCAAGAGTTTTCGCCCAGCTGTTGCCTCATCGAGCTCACAGGTATCTACGGTCCGTTGCTGCTGCCAATTGAGTACGGAAGCAACCTGATTCGACTCAATGCTATTGTGGGTTCCTTTATACCATGTGTGATGAAGCCTACGCCGCAAATCATTTTCTGTTTGATATCGTTTGAAAAGATTTCTCTTGGACAAGCCCACTGATGAATACTCTGAAGATCTGATTACTATTGGCTGGACAACAGTCACAATTGACTTTTCAACCAATTTCCTTTGGAAAGTTTGTACTTGCTTAAAGTTTCAAGTTGAACATCACTTACAGTTAATCGCAGCCTTCGCATTCAGATAGATTTTCCAGCCAGCCTATTTCGAAAAGAAGCGCTAGACTCGTGTTTCGCTCTCATTAGAGCCATCAGTAGTGCGTATCCTTGCCACCGCCGGGATTTGAACTCAACCCAAGCTTCCATGAGGCAACCGTGAGTGATGTTCAACTTGAAAATAAACCAAATCCCCGACTGTTCGTCAGTTTCATTATTGTTGGAGCTTTCTTCTGAATGTGAATTTAATTCCGATCCATGTGCTTGTGATGGTAGTTCTCACACTACGCCTGACCAAGTTATCACATCAAAACGTTGGTCGCACATGCCCGCGCGTATTGCACAGATCACCCGGTCAGCTCAAAAGAAGGCAGTAACAACTGTTTTCAAGTCTAGTCGATAACCGTATGATACGTACTTCTCTGTTCAACTTACCGAGCTGTATTTGACTATATCCAATGTTGGGTCACTGTCAAAAAGTTAAGCACGCCTTACAAACATGTGGATCGGAGGCCAACAGCAGCTCGGCTCAAAGATGTGCACCGATGAGCTCCAACATGGGTGAAGATCTCCAGTATTTTTAATGAGCCAACAGGAAAAATATAGATTCCAGCTGCTTTTGCGATCCTTTGGCAGTTTTGCCTTAGCTTCATCTTACAGGTAAACTATTAGCATCCTATTGTAGCGAGAACGCGTACAATAAGGCACGATCTTTATTGCCCAAATCGCCAGTCACATGCAACACGCGCTCTCTCGTTTATGAGCCAATTCCAACCCATAACACTCCCCGGTTTCCGTTCACACGTCGTGTGCACTTCTAACCGGTTTACGTGTATGATCGACGCCTTCTACCGGGGGGTTTTCTGCCTGCCATTCCTCGTCTGTTTGTCCGATTTCGTTGCGCGATGGCTCGTCCGGCTGCTCGTGCTGTCCGCCATCCACCCAATGTTGGCCTTGATCGTATTCCAACATCGTGTCGAGATGTTCCTCTAAATGTTGGAAAAACCACGCCTCCGATCTGGCCGTCTGTCGTATTTCGCCTGCCCTGCCTCGCCCGTTGGTCCGATCCAGTCGAGCGATGACTCATCCGGTCGCGC
>QNGE01002642.1:92337-107519 GCA_008508345.1 Paragonimus westermani
CCTGCCATTCCTCGTCTGTTTGTCCGATTTCGTTGCGCGATGGCTCGTCCGGCTGCTCGTGCTGTCCGCCATCCACCCAATGTTGGCCTTGACCGTATTCCAACATCGTGTCGAGATGTTCCTCTAAATGTTGGAAAAACCACGCCTCCGATCTGGCCGTCTGTCGTATTTCGCCTGCCCTGCCTCGCCCGTTGGTCCGATCCAGTCGAGCGATGGCTCATCCGGTCGCGCCCGTTGTTCTTGATTCGATCGCGACAGGCTTTTGAACGTAACTCCCCCCGCGTTGAGGTATTCGGCCGAGCGTTCGAAAACTCGCACCTCCGACCTGACAATCCACCACACGTTTATCTGGGAATTGTTAACTTAGTGCACGTGTACACTATAGAAGTAACGTGAAAATGATGTGTCAAAGTTAATTTTGTGCTAACCATAAATCTCTGTCTGTAATTCGTGTGAACCACCATTCATGCTCACAAAAATATCTGGCCATCAAGCCGGGTTTAGTGAGTATGTAACTGTCGAAACTCGCTTCGTACCATTCATGGAACAGATTTTCTATTGATATCTCTGATCCTTATTTGTTCATTATGTTACTTCGCCCAGTAGATAAAGTGGTCATCAGCTCACCTCTGTGGAATGATGACAATTTACTCCTTACGAAAATTCCGAGTCATAATATAACCGTGACGAACGGTTTTTTTCTGTAATTTGTCATCATGATTTCAACGAATGCGTGTGGGCAGTTGCTACCAAACAGGCATACAAAAGATGACTGGTCCTGGTGACCACGTGCCTATGTCACAATTTCCAGTTAACCCAGAATGATGTATCACAACTTTTGCTTGACACAGCTCCACATAAAATACTACCCTTATGGCCAACGTTTTCTGGTCCACGCTGTAAAGATGATCGGTTCGGGCGTGAGGTGCAATTTAAAAATCTCTGTAACCGGACCTGTCAGTTGACTCCCATTTGAATTGCCACTCAAGCAATTCAATTCAGATCTAGTAAGCTGCTCTTACAATTATCGACAAACTCAATTTGTTCCTAAGTATCCCATTACTGCTAGAAACCAAACTCTGAGAGTTTCTTCGCGAATGTGACGACACCGTCATGACACTTCCTGACAAAGGTGCAACCACATCTATGAGAAGGAAAGACTACATTGTTACACTGTTGAAGATTTCTACGGATCGAAGTAAAGTGAGCAAACCTGAAGCTGGAAGGACAATGCAATTCTGATCGAGAATCGAATCTTACACAGTTTCAGGCGATTTTTTTTTACAACAGAAGGATTACAGACACAGTTCGAACGAATTAAAGGGATTGGCTCTGTCATCCCTTGTCTATACAATCTACCTGAGATCCACGAACCAAATCGTCCGTTGGGGCTTGTTCTTGATGTGAGCAATCCCCCGTGCCACTCATAGACAAAGTGGTTAACAAAACAACTCGAACCTATTCGCCACTTCAACGAACACGTCCGACTTTGCTACTGATGTAGAGAGTATTGATACGAATGGCCGGTACGTGTGTTTGCTGGACTTTTGCTCATTGTTCACAATGTGCATTTGCCAGAAACCGTCAATTCCACCTGTGGAATTCTCAGTACAACATCTCCATACCTATGTTGAAAGAACTGCTTCTACGATATACAGTCAGTTTAGACTTTACAACGAACTCTGTCGTCAGAGTGATGGAGTTGTAATGGGGTCTCCACGAATATTTTCTTGAACAAGTTGGAGCATCAACAACTACGCCAGTCTTTTGCAGTTTATGCTCCCATCGATGATATGTGGACGATATTTTCGAAAATATCTTGTACGTAGACCGTGTCCAGGTCTCAATAGGACGATCGTTCTGTTGAGACCTGGGCATGATATACGCGCTATAGTTCAATCAGGCATATCCCTCTATCACGTTTACTTCTAAAACGGGATCCAAACAGTCATTTCATTTTCTAGACGTAAACCTGAATGGGTGTTCAGATGACGATTTACAACTCGTTTGTCGCTGGACAACAAGGATCATAGTTTTGTGTCCTTGAAGTAAAAACTAAGTCTCATCAGGTGCGTGACTAATGGAACAATGGTAATTTGCCCTGTAGACCGGGAAGTGGAAAAAGTCGCTGATCTCTTACGAGAAAAAGGCTGCCCGTACCGTTTTGTAACCCCGAACATGATTGTAAGTTAGCCACAGAGTCCGAGTACCACGGTGGAGACTTAAGCTCTATTTATACGCCTTCCATTAAAGTGCGATATTGTAAGAGACAACCGTCCACTCTACTAGACTTTTATGCGCATTTGCCCGACAGTTACGCTACGCTCGTGGTTCACTGCATCTCGCCGCTGACAGTGAATCTGAATGACAAACTCCTTGTCATCGACCTATCCAGAACTGTACTCATTCAACTGATGTTACACAGTAGAATATGTAGGTCGTACGACGAGGCTTTTGCCCAAACAGATCAAAGACCACCATCCAACGTGGCTCGGGACAGGTTCAACCAAATCTGTCAACAGCACAGTGATCACACATTCGGCTGAGACCTGTTTGACCCCACCCAGACATTCTATGTAGTCTAGAGATCTTCGGTCAACTACCACGAATCGGTCTAGGGGCGGATGCTGGCTATCGCCGAATCGACTACTATTCCCTTACACAATCAAATTTTGGGTTCAAGCAAAAAATCTTCTAAGTCTCTTAGTTGTCGTGGCCAAACGTCATACCAGTCTGCATGCTCATCCAAAATTCAATCAGCAACTCTGTGATATAATGGTGAGTGGAATTTAAAACCATTCACCGTTGACATCAGTGATTAACCGTCCGAACGACCAGCTTACGGATGCTTGAAGTTTTTGTAGTACTTTACGTGGCGTAATGACATTCTGCTAAACTCGCTTGTGCTGTTTACATTCAGTTTCAGCTTCATTGACCCTACATAGCGTATTGATCGCGTGATCAATTCTCGAAAACAACTGTTCTTCAGAATGTTTTTCTTGGACAGTTTGTTAACAACATTTCCCAGCCAGTGATTTATCGTTCCACGCCACATATTTTACAAAGAAATCTTTAAGAGAGTCAACAGAGAACAGATGAGGTAGCTGTTACCCAATCAGTATCAGGCTGCCACCAAGACGGCATTTGTATAACGGGTCTTGACAGGCCAACAACAGGCGGTCGTCAGGTTTATTTCAAGGTCTGAGCGCAACATGTATGTAGGCGTGGATTATGGAGGAGAACTCCATTGAATTCGGCTGTGGACAGTCTCCTAATCTCCTCTTTTCCCGACCAACTGGCCTCAGCTCAGTAGTTTGAACAAAAGGCCTTTGTCAAAAGATCAGTTATCAAAATGCTCCAGGGGTGTGTGTGTGGCACTAGTAAATAAGTGTATTATCCCACCACCCAGGTAGGCTGGGTAATGTTCACGGGCTCTTTCCTATAGTCATCGGGTCTTGTAGGCAACATAGCTAGTTTTACACGAACAATTGGTTGTACACAGAACGAGTTCTCAGCGGCACTTACTATCTTTAGACGAGAAAGCAGTGAGGCTACAATTAAAGTGGACATGTGATTTGGTGGAACATAATGTCTGTTAACTGCAGTTGCGGTGATTGGTGTTTTAGGTCAAAAGTTGGGCCGATTTTTACGGCTTTCTGCTCGAACATAATGAGCCTAAGCTTTTCTTCCCGATGTCGCATAGCTCAAGCACTGAGCCTTTCAGAATGGCTATTTGGTATTAATGATCTACTTACAAATACAAATTCGTCAAAACTGGTATCATCTTTGCACAGTCCTTCTGCTTTGGCCGTCAAGCATTTGATGAGGTTATGCTTCATCCAGATTGAGTAATGCGAAATTGTTGAGCTAGATTTTGTAACCGTTCACAGTATCCTTTCTCTGTACCACGTGTTGAATTGCGCTCTCAATCAGGCAGGCTATACGTGTACCCAGCAAGTCTCCGTCAAAAATGGCAAGTTGTGTGCGAATTTGAACCTGGCCAACGTATAAGTCGGATTAGGGTTTTTGCTTTGCGCTAACTCACAGATGACCTCATTTCATTTTCCAGCTTCACTGTGAAAATATTTGCAGACAGTGGACTCAACGGGGATCTCATCGAGACATTCTTTTTGTTGGTAAATTTCCTCATTGGATCCAATTCGCATATTGTAAACACACAGATGACGTAACTGTAACTCAAGAAAATTGTGATACAATTGTGATGTAATTAGTCATTGAACATGAGTTTGTTCACTAAAGCATGTTTTGCCGTTTATTATTCATCTATCGCTGGCCTTGTTGAAGAGTTCAGTCGGGAACTTCCACCAAGTAGACCTGAGCCTCCATCCGTCACGTTAATGGCGGACCCATGTCAGAAGCAGGGATCGGTCTGGAGTTTAGACCGGTGAACCGTGGAAAAAGTGAGCATGTAACCTAATTTGAAACAGAGTAGTGATAGGCTGGAATAGAAACTGGCAACCATTTCAGATGATATGGACGGTACAGAATTTATTTCATCATTGGTACTCAACAGCAGTTAGTCCCGTTTTGACAGCAATAAAGGTTGCATTGCGCGCAAGCACTTCAACACATCCGAATCAAGCACATTTATGATTCGCTAATCAGGAAGGGTTTAAGTGGGTGCTTAATAATGTGCTAATTTCAGGACCCTCGTAGCTCCGTCCTGAACAATTCAGTTTATCAAGACTCATGAAACGCCACTCGTTTTTTGTAGGAAGCAAGTAATCCCGCTACATGTAATGGCTATTCCTGAGTCCTTCACTGCCCTTTTTTGTAACAGCGCGTGAATCTTTGTTCCTTGCGTTGGTTGGTTACTGGAATCACTTCAGTTTTGTATACTGCGCTGATTAAGTTAGATAAAAGAATATGTACCCGTACTCACTTAGCCCTGAGGTCTCCGGATGGGAACGACAGAGTTACGATTAATACGCCTACTCAACTTATGAATTATATTTGAGAATTACCACTTCTGTGGACAAGGAGACCTGTATGTATGTACACCTGCCGGATGTCCCATTCGGCTGGATAAGAGATGGTGGGTTTATCAGTCTCCACGTGTAAGTCAACCCCGCACACTTCCCCGATAGCTGGCATAGGGTGGACTATAATGACATTAGATGGGCCTTTGTGGTAATTTGCTGTTGAAAGTCGGTAGGCGAATATCAGGCTCACTGTTGTCGTCTTTCTTAAGAGTTGTGACGTTAAAGATTTTTCGGGCTCCGTGAGGCCTGAATTTTGGCAGTGATTTATTAAGTAGTCCACAACGTTGTCTCACCAACTCTTTAATACACAAGTTTAAAAAAGGGAATAATACCAAGATTTGGGGACGTGTTTTCACAGAGAGGTGTTCTCACGGCATAAGTAGTGTGTAGTGACCAGCGATCGTGTGGCTTCTCTAGGGATCCCGGCTACAACCATGTTTTATTGCTTGTCTGTTCTGTACGCATGATTCTGTGTACGCCTGCTATAGAACGCCTGATATGAACTCAGTGCCACTTTCTTCAGCCGTACAACTAATTGCACGCAGCGAATGTTTGCTCCTCTTCTAACGACCCATCTATTCCTCCATTATTCAAGGTCGCTTGACCTGGGCCTTTTCGAGCGTTGTTTAACGCACTCAAAGTTTCCACGCACTTTTCTCCCGGCGCGCTATTGAGTGTCGCCGAGTGGACTGTCGCACACTTCGCGGTTCTCTTCTATCCTTCCTTGGTTGCTGCAGTTGGTCCCAGATTAGGCTAGAACTGACTGCTTNTATAGCGAGTTTTTTGGGAAAAAGTGCTTTTCCCAACAGTTTCGACTGCTCTTCAGGAAAGGAGTTTCGCTTTGTTGGTGGACGAGGGTCGAACGCATATCCACTTGTCCATTACAAGTGTTTTTAATAGTATATGTAATGACTTCGTGGAGTCAGTTTCGGAGCCTCTGGGATACTAGTTATGTGATACGGTCATCCCACATATGTAAGGAGATTGAGGTTGCTGGATGGATTCTGTGATTGGCAGTAGCGGTGTCACAGAACAGTATTTAACTCGCACCAAGCTTTTTAGTCTGATGCAGATGGTACTGACGTTTGTCGCCTCTCGCAGCTGTTGATTTGGGTTTCGAAGTACACAGCACTCACTGAAAAATTTTTCAACCTTCCCTACCTGAGGCTTGCTGGCAGGTTTCTTCCTTGATGCAAGCAAATATCTCGCGCAATATCGAAGCAGGTTTCTACACCTGAAGTGCCTAGGTTTCTTTATCGCGACATACCCGTGGATGGCTATAACGACAGCCTTCACAATGAACTGTTGACAGTCAACATGTGATGGGAACGCCGAGAAATCAGGCGAACACACATGGATGGGCTTCTTTAATGGGAATATGCAGCCCCCCTTGAAGAAATTCATCATGATGTCCCGAAGTAGAGGGCCATCCCTACCTGATCCATTGACTGAAATGCGACAACTCCGTTGCTGTCATGAGAAAGTGAGAGCTTGACTTGCGCGTCATTATCCATACGTTTGTCGCCGTTAAAAAAACAATCTTTTACCGAGGAGTTCTGAGAAAAATCCGTTAGGTGAAACCCCTGAAATTCTCGACGAAGTGACAAGTGCATTGTACGAACTCATGACAACTACGTTGACAACTGCATTGTAAAAACTCATAAGGCAGATGTCATGAATACAGCTTGGAGCTCGTTAGTGCCGAATTAGCCCTTGGGGGTAGTTATAATCGTCCGAACGGTGTGAGTAAGAGTCCTATGAAATGGCGTCACCATGTGGGCAGCCTGTGACCCCTACTGCAAATGGTAGCTGCCTGGACATTTAGATCAAACCACCAGATGATCCACACCATTAGTTGGAATATGCCTGAGACCGAATGAGAATTCATAGGTCCAGAATAACTTTCAGAGCAATTTCGTTCCTTGGTAACGTTGTGCTTATGACACGGATGCTTCTTCAGACCAAGGGAAAGAAAATGCCCGTCATGAGTAAAAAGTCACCAAGAGACCAAACCATCGATTGCCTACAGGTTGTTCTGGAACTGAACGGTTCGTTCAGATACTTTGAACACGCGAAGTTCAGCTATGAGAAGAGAAAGGTAGCGAACGAGCTTGTTTTCAATGTCTTATAACAAGGCTAGATACAACGCATCTGTGTTTGCGGGGGGTAGTGCATCAGTTGTATAAGGGATGGTGTTTACTACTATCACCTTGGTCTGACCCGCGAGGTCCAGCTGTGCAACCCCAGTTACGTAAGTTTTAAGCGTTTTGAGAAACCAGCATGTCTTCGAAACATCCCAGTTATGGGTGCGTGACCATGAGGGTTAGTATTTTGGCCGGATTTTTTTGTGCACACAATATAGGTGAGTGCCAGCAAACTGCAAAAGCTCATGCTATCCTTAGTAGACTATGTTTGAACCGCTTTCATTGCCCCACAAGTCCAACTGATTGGCTTTAGCAAAACCGCTGAGTTGATTGGATGGCTTGGGTTAGCCAAGTGTGCAGCGGACGCAGTTGGAAATGCCCTAATGGATCCCGAAGCCAGGCACACCGAATGACGACCTTGGATGCGTCTAGAGTATCATCGCGTTGTGCATCCTACGTAGCTTGTTCTGCTGGTACAACCAAAACGGCGAACACGAAAGTGGCGACATGAACGGGCAATATATCTTACAGTTGCGGGCACGAAATCAAACGCTCAACTGAGCGGCGTATTAGGTCTCGTTTATCTCTAACTTGAACTTTCCGGTTATGCTTTCAGCAAAAACTGTTATCCCAGGTTTGCGGTGTCTTTCTTTGAGCTCAGTAGCACGTGCTACCAAGTGAGCCGCTCTGAACATCCATTTTCAAAACGATTTTCACAAAATTTCTTTCCTTCTTCCATAGTGAGGTTAAAACATATACAATATACATATATATATTCGGCGAAAGTCGGACCAGGTTCTTCTGCCCCAATGGCACTGGACTATAAAAATTGGTATATTGACTAACCAAGTTACTAAGTGATATGCCTTGCGCCGCTGTTGCCAACACTACACGCCCTGGACGATCTTTAAAAGTGCACAATGGGTTGCATGGTTATAAGCGAGCCCAGAAGAACTGGACCTTATGCCATCGGTGTCTTGAAACTGTTGCTGATAGAATAAGCTACAACGCGGTTTTTTCTCACAGGTGGCCACGGCAGTATGCACTTGAATCGAGTTAGTCAATTGCCTGACCTCTAACGTCCGTCATACACCAGGTTTCTTTAAATCGATAACAGATTTCACTGCAACGCACTCCATTCCAAACTACTCAGTTTTGCTGGGGGTAGGTGCGGCAGTGAAATAACGGGACTCGACGGGTGCCATGATAGTGTATTAGCGAGTCTGGTGAGTGTACTTCCGTTCGCTTGGTCTTCTGTATTCCTTTCGTTTTGGGAGGCTAGTCTGGGTCTGCTGCTGTCTTCTGTCAAGATGAAGAAAGCGTCTCGCAGTTTGATTACGTAGCTGAAGTTACTGATGAAAAGTCGACCAAAATTTTATGATAAACAGGGGTGAACGATGATTTGGAGTATAACATAACTTACGAAGGTCCGACCCGGTTTTTCCACGTTGATCCGCGGGGAACCCGGAGTTTGCCAGCGAGCGATAGGCAAACCTGATAAAGTTTGGTCAGCCATACATCTGGTCATAAATGAAGAGAGATTGAATTGGAGACTAAAAAGCTCAGATAAAGCCGCAGTAAACTCTAAATGGTTTAAATTTTGCAGTACATCAACACAAGGGTGGGAACACTGTGAACGTCAGTCGGCTTATGCCGTCTATTTAAATCCATGAAGTTCTGGTTACCCATTAAGACCTTACTGGACATGCGGTGATCTGAATGTAGTCAAACAGAGTTCTCAGGCCTGTCATGCGTAGCCTACCGTTGCACTAATATTCATCATACTTTAGCTATCAAATGAGGTGGTACTGTTTCAGAAATTTGCCACATTTCGAGCTAGTATCCCGGCAAAGCCTTCGTAAACGTTTAATGAAACTCCTGGCAAGACCCACGTGTTTAAAGAGCTCAACGATTTGGGTCTCGCCGAGTGTTAATCCCGGACGCATAGTGTTTGTTCGAGCAACGTTTAGTCTTCTCGCGAAGTCCAACGATATGCTGGACCCAGGATAGTCGCGTCTGTAAGCAATGAGCGTCTACAAATTCTGAGCCCTTCGGGCAACCGATTCGGATATAAAAGGGAAGACGGTTGTACTGGCGAGCTTCTTATTAATAAGGTGTTAATGTTCAAAAACATTAAGATAAACCGGATAGTGGAAAATAACAACAAACTTTGATATTTAATCCACCAAATACACATGTTCCGGGATTAAAGGTTCACGTAAATATGATCAGATGCAACAGTCACGTAATGGCAAGGCGGTCAAGCGAAAATGAAACCATGGTACATATAAACAAATGTCCGGCAAGGAAGAGTAAGGACGAAAACCTGCGCGGAAACAAGTTTCTGCAAGCAAACGATATGAAGATTTAATAATACATCGAGATCAGCATTCAAGGGAGAAATGGTTCGTCACTCGCGTAACTTGAGTGGTACTGTCAGACTGCAAGAAAGGCTGGTGATCGTTATAACGAATTCCGGCGTAAGCAGACGAATCAATGAGAGAGGAATAAATAGGACAGGGGACTTGGCCGCCAACGTTCTAGTGATACATAACAATCATCCTGCACTCACGCGAGCAGTTACTTCGTGACTCTCTCTCGCGGAGGTTGAATTAGATGGGTGGTTGTGCGGGCCACGTTTGGTTTGGTACTACTCGTTTAAGGTATTTTGTGCCTGTGGACGACTGTTGGAGCAACGTGATCTTTGCCATAAGGTAGACTTCAGTTTTATGTCGCAGGGGGAACAAGTAGTCAGTTTGTTTTTTCTAAGGCGCCCGTTATTTCATGATTGGAAGGCTGCCGGCTGTTATTGGGACTTCCACTTCCTACAATAGCCCGCAGCGAGTAAAAGCTCTTTCCCTGAATTCGTAACAGTAAACAATTGTGCAGTGTAAACAAAATGTGAAGCATCTGAGGGCCCACCTTTCAGCGGTTCAGGGAATGCTGTCTTATGGGCCGGTGAGTTGCAGACGGAGTAATGGACACTTTGCTATTCTGTCAGAACCGTTATGCAGTAACAGGAAAGCACTTCCACGCGACAACTGGCCACCTGTGCTCCGGAGAAACGCGCACTGTGTCTGTTATTCTTGCTGGTGACCTATCGGGAGTGTTACAAAAGTACGACATACCACTTAACACTCGGGAAACCGGAACAAACCCTATCGGATACACATAAACGGATGAGTGAATGGATATATAAATCGCCAATTAAACAAGTGGACAAAAATAAACTTCTGAACATACTTTCAAAAGACTCTGGAAGCACCAAAATGTGTAGCGAGACAGGACGGGAACATTATAAATAGGAATTTACCAGTAATTCAACGGTTGGTACGCCCGTGTATTGCTCGATGGTCCGTGCTGTCCACATGTGTTCACCTCTCATCTAAAGTCGTAACAACGTCAGATGCCTTCAGAATCAATCCTGAAAAACTACCGTGAATTTGCGGTGTCTCCAAAGGAACTATACAATTTCTCATATAGAGCAGATGGAAACTTCTTGCTTCATTGTCTGTTATAGTTACGAAAATGCGAGTCCAATAATGCTCTAAGTTTTGACCTAGTGGGATCACTCACAAGGACGGATGATGGCGTATGTTTGTGAGCCGGCAGTCTGAGGAGTAGTAATACGTATTTAACGCGGGGTAGAAACCTTGACTCGTGCAAAATTTTTGAGTGGCCTTGCAGGTCTTTTCAGTCCATGGATGTGAAGAATATCTCAGTGAGATCGTTAGATTAAGTAAGTCGCCTCGAAGCCTCCCGTACGCGAGTGGATAACGAACGAGGTGTTCCCACTGGGACTCGTGGACAACGTATCAGCGGATAATTGTGTTGAAGCAGCAGCTTGTTAATTGGACTCTTACACACTTATCTTCTTTTATAAGCCGGAAAACATCACTGATCCGGCGTATTCAAACGAAGGTTCCGTAAGGAATTTCTGAAGGATTTGTTCCATTTGGGTGAATTCCTGCCTCATCATGGTCAGTGTGGCACACTCTCTATTAGCGATTTTTTCATTTAGGTAAAGGAAGGATATGCTGAACGGCAGCCAAATTCTTGGATATTCCTCACGGTCCACTCTGGAGATCGCTTCAATCTCATGAGAGGCGTGTGTCATCAACACACTTCCTGATTTGTATAGATTTGTTGATATTTTTACCATGACACCAGGAGGCGGCTCAGCTGAAGTGGGATGTTGGAACATGATTACCCAGTTGTCCAGTATGTTTGAGCGCCATTTCACGAGGAGCGGAGCTATTTTTGTGGGAGATTACAGGTTAGCTGCCATGTCAAAACCGCAACGCGTCTTGGATGGAGGAGATGAGATTGAAGCCGGCCTGTAACAAGTGGGTAAGCTACTAAACAGTTAGAAGGACCGCACCCGAGTTCCGCATGAGGTCCAATTTGTTTGAGCGCGGTCCGGATTGGGGTGTGAAAGATGTCGGGTTGTTTGAACCGCTCAGATTCGAGAAGGTGGGGACACTTTGACGATGGCGCCCCGTAACGACATCAGGTGACTCAATCGCCCAGCCAACTTTGCCAAGCAACCGCACACACCAGTCCTAGATCGGGAGGAAGGGTGGGTAGTAGGATCACATTGAGATCGCCGGAGCCCGTTGGGAGTGGCTTTGACCACATTTAGCATAAGGGGAGCAAAAAGGAATTGCTGGCGATTGCAAAAAATGACCTGGAAGACTGTTAACAGACCGCTGAGACCGGCCAACAAATGTAAGTGTTTCCTGGAGATCGAAACCAGTCCGTTTCTATTGGTCAATCGTGATGGTTACAACCCGTCTTTGGGCCAAATGATATCACACAGATGACGTTGATTCCTCCTAAATAGACAAAATTTGCGACAGTCTCACGCACTACAGCAGCAACATGCGTTTTTTCTGCAGGTATGAAATGACTCAACGTTCCACACGTCGTGAGGTATTAACTCCGGTGTTGCTCTGCAAATAACTATCGCGTTACTTCAATTGGACGACTCTTTGCGGCTCGAAACGATTATTACAGGTGAATTCGCAACTTTCAGGGAACAGAGAGGTTGATTAACGAGCTGGCTGGAGTGTTTATAAGACTACAGGATTGAGTGTATTTATCGTCCAGTCAGCCGCCATACAAACGTCAATTGTCTCTTTCGTCTTCCTGAGAAAACAGTCTATGCGGTGTTGCCTAGATCATCAGCCGGATCCGCGTTGGTGTGTCACCTGCCAAATGATCTGTTCATCTCAGGTATCTGCTGGCGACAGCCCAAATAAAAAACCAACTGGCGTCATGATGAGTGGTAAACCTCAAAAAGGACTCTACTGACGGCCATTTGGTTGATGTCGATGTTGTATTGCGGTTGTTTTATAAGACTAGCCAGATAAAATTTAATCGCCTCAAGCAGCGATAGTTCGGAGGTCGTCCGAGAGGTATATTGAGAACCAAGACACGCAGGTCAGCGATAAAATGAGGCGGCTGTCCGACAACAACTTTGTTGGCCAAAATCACACTGTAATATTGTTCTCATCTGCACCGAAAGCAGAGTCTGAGTGCGGATATTATCCTTAACCGCGACTCCCCAGATTCCCGCTTCAAGTGCCTACAGTAGTTGGTTACAACCAAAAGTATCCTGCTTTGTGGAACTGCCATTGATGAGAGTGCCAGTTGCGCTCCCCTACTTAATAGTGTCCGTACTCACCCGTGCTTGTTCTGTCATCTATCACGTATCTAACTCACGACACTAGAAGTCCGAAAACGGGTGTGTTCGAGACACAGCACAACCAACTAAAGCTAGCCCAGATGCCGGGAAAAGCCCGAGTGGGGAACCAAGCAGTGCCGTTTGGTAGTGTTTCAGTTGCAGAGCACAGTCGGACTTCCGGCCGAAGATGATCGCTGCAACGCTGCTCACACCAAACCACTGAAGCCAACGCCACAATCAGTGGGGAAGCAATGTAGCCATGCAAAAACCGTTGTGTATGCATATTAAATTTTATGCTGACACCAATTTTCTCATTGTTTTCTTTCAGACGGCCAGCCCACGTGTTGCTCAACGTGCTCCCCACCACATAAGCTATCACACCACGACCAACTGGCTTAAACAATATTCAGGGTTCTGTGTCATGTCGACTATGGTTACATGGATGGGGCATATGGGGTTAGTAGAACACATAGAGCGTACGAGGTCAGACACACTGTAACGAGTGTTGACTGGGAGATCGCGACCTACAACGATCTGGTGTCTTCCTTATACTGTCCGAATTATGAGCTGTGCCGTGGTGTGTTCTGGTAAACTTGTAATTTCAACGAAACTTACAAATGAGTCCCCAGTACTCCTACTTACATTTGATGTTGTCGAAGAACACCTTACAGAATGTCGCAGACTGTAACAAATGAAGTAGTACTCCACTTTCTACAATACGACCAATACGCATGATCCTTGAATAAATGTATTGATCGCTCGGGAAAACCTCATTATGGACAACGTGATGTAAACCTACGTACTATGAACCACTCAGAACTTTGTGCGACTCTCTGGTGACATTTCATTCAAGTGTCTGGGCATTACATTGTGCGGACCATTGCTGTGCATCCGTGCCAGTCTTTCACGTCTCCATCCTGATCTTCGACAGTGTGGAGACTGTCCGCGGTCGCTGTTCTCAATGTAAATTTTCATTCTCATCTGACTTCTGGATAACGGTACACTGGAGTTTGCTCTAGTCTGCGACCTATTCCAGTTCGATGCTGATCCTGGGTCTGATTCGGAGATCAGCAAGTCTCGACATTTGGGGCAAACCAAGTTTGAACTCCCTACATGCATCGTTGGCAGAGTCAGCTTGAGAGACAAAGTCACTGGTGCAACGGTTGATATTTGTGTTGCAGTCTGGCTATGACGGCATCCGTTTTCGCGCAAGGGATCTACATGATTCAGTTTTATGTATGTTCATTTGGCCATACTTCCACTATTCAGTGCTTTAAGAACGCATGAAACCGGCATTGCAATTCCCCCATGTGTTTATTACTATAACGTTTGAATTAACGACAATATGGTAATGTCCGATTTCCGAACGTTTCTGTGGGCTAGTAAATAATCTGTCGCGGACAACCGTCTCAAATAAATTGAATGATTTTTTTCTGGCTGCTCACTGGTTCTTGGTCAGCCGGGAACATTAATCGAACTTCCCTATTGTCACTCTCAACCGATCTTTTACTCCACTGGAGCCCACTGCATCAAACTTTGTGGTTACCGCTTTTGTCGCAGAATAGCGATTTTCTTTATCATTTAATACAATTTCCACTTTGGCATGTTCGCACTTCGAAATCCGGAGAACTCACCCCCCATTTTATGTTGGTTGGTTGCGGTAATAACTGCAGTATATTCCTCAACACATCCGTGAGGAACACGCTGAGGCAAGCGCGGCCATTGCACATAACGTAGGATGATTCACATAATCACCCGTGGTAGGATGCGTCAAGCAAGTAAGTATACTAGCAGACGGGAGGTGAATGGAGTGAAAAGTTCTAGCCCACAAATAACTGACACACATGCTTCTGAAGGGGTATTCCTGATATTACTCAGAATATTATCGGAAAGCTTTGTTGCTACACGAATTGACATTTCACGACATGATGTCTAGCACAATGTTCGTTTTGATGACAGGGAAAGATCACCAGACGGTGGGAAAGTTGAAAATTGAGCAATTTCACCGTCACCTGATATGTGTGGCGTCGAGAGAAAGCATATATAAACTTTTTTCGAAATGAAGGGAGACAGAAGTTCCTTAACCCCTGGGGAGTAATGGACAGAAAATTGGGCGGGACTTTGTTAGATGCTCGAAATGGCTGGCTGTCAGTAATCTCGCAAATCGTCCAACTAATACGGGATTTCGAGCGCGCAGACTTTGGGAAAGTTTTCGTGCGTCAGAAATATTTGTGAGGCCAAGAACGAAACGCACGATTACGCACCGAATAAGAGAATGTAATGTAGCGACTATGATAAATGATATTGTGATAGTCGCATTCATCTGTACATTCTCTATGATTTTGATTT